>QJOA01000044.1:108638-202289 GCA_004155915.1 Monosporascus sp. CRB-9-2
GCCCAGCCCCTGGGGGCCCCCCCCCCCCACAAACCCCCTATCTGAGGGGCCATGTTCACCTTGGATTTCACACGCCGCCTAGAACACTAAGACAGGACTCCGCGGTCCACGATGAGAGGACCAATGAGCCCATTCCTACATACGTAATGCGACCCCCCTGGCGGCGGAGCGGTGGAGAAGCACTCCAAGACTACTGCACGAAACGCGTATTTTTGGAACGTATTTATCCGGAACGTATTGATTCCGGCCAGCCGCAACTCTCCTGGCGCGCAGGATTATTAGTCTGAAATCGGTTGAGGAATCCTGTCTAGATACACATATACCACGACTTCGATGCTAAATGTGTGCAAGGAATGGGATATAGCGGATCCCTGGACCCTTTGTGTATAGGGGGTGTTGCGGAGCGAACAATCGTCTTTGGAGAGATAGACATCTCATCTCACGGAGACAGATGCTGCTACCGTAAGTATGGGTGTGGGTGTGAATACTGTTGGAGTATTCTGACCCACGCAAGGAGCTGTCAGGCGAAGAGCGCACATATCGTTTGCCACCTCTTCCCTGGAACATGAAGTGGACAGAAGAAGCTAGTTCTCCCAAGATCTGCAGCGTGCTGCTATGTTATACCCCAGAAGAGAAAATAGGGGCAACGATTTGCCCGCCGGTAACGCCTTACCCCCGCCTCAGGTCAACACCGTACACGGGGAACAGGCCTCGTGTGCTCGTCGAATAATCCTACAGCGGTTAGGGATTGGCATTTGGAGGCCTCTTACCAACTCGTCGTGTAGCAGTTAGCCTTCCTTTCCGAATCCGCCTAAAGGGCGGCTGCTACTACTGAAAGCCATTACTGCACTCATCTTGCAGCTCGCTTTATTCAGAGCTCAAAGTCGAGTAGCCTGCATTACCACGGTCATGGGCTGTCCTGTGACTTTGCCCTTGAATGGGGTACGAGCGGCTAATCAGGTTATCAAAATCAGGTCTGGTTATACAGGAACAAGCCCTTACTTAGGCTTCGGTTGTTGAGCATTATTTTCTTCAATGGCAGAGGCAGCAGGGGACCATAGATAACTTGGAATGGCATCGGAAACCTGTATCTTGTACGCCATTTTTGCCTCTAGAACACTAAGCAGATGCCCTGGAAAAACGAAGAAGAATCTCGTGGGAGAATCATCTATGTACAGTAAACAAGTGAAGGATAGAGAAGGCCAAGTTTCTGCTCAACGAAAGACATGTGCTAAGCGTCCACATGAGCTAATTTCCTAGGCTAGCAGTATTTATTCCGGCGGGTTGCTCGAGGAATAGGGTACTTGTACCGCTTGCCGGCGGTTATGCAGTTTGCGGATCGTAAATAGACCTTCCCGCGTAAGCAAGCACACACTCCTAGCACCGCCAGATGGCGTCGGCCATCTTGACGACCTGTGTCATCTCGACGACGTCGTGGACGCGGACGATGTCGGCGCCGCCCTGCACGGCGGCCGCGACGGTGGCGGCGGTGCCGAAGACGCGGTCCATGGGCCGCGGCACGCCGGTGACCTTGCCGATGAAGCTCTTGCGGCTGGAGCCGAGCAGCCACGGCAGGCCCTCGAGCCCGGGCCAGGCGCGCAGCTCGGCGAGGTGCCGCAGGACCTCGAGGTTCTGCTCGCCGACCTTGGCGAAGCCGAGCCCGGGGTCCAGCATGATGCGCCAGCGCCGCACGCCGGCGGCTTCGGCGGCCGCCACGCGGGCCAGCAGCTCGCGCGCGATGGCGCCCACGATGCCCCCCTCCTCCGGCGGCGGGTACGCGTTGAGCCCGCTCATGGTGCCCGGCGTCCCGCGCATGTGCATCAGGCAGACGGTGGTGCCGAGGCGCGCCATGGTCGGCAGCATGGCCGGGTCTAGCGCTCCCGCCGACACGTCGTTGACGATGTCGGCGCCGGCGGCGACGGCCGCCTCGGCCACCGACGCCCGGTACGTGTCCACGCTGACGGCGACGCCGCGCGCCTCGGGCAGGCTGCGGATGAGCTCGATGGCGGGCACCACGCGGGCGACCTCCTCGTCGGCGCTGACCTCGGGCCGGCCGGGGGCCGTCGACTGCCCGCCCACGTCGATCATGGTGGCGCCGCCGCGCACGAACGCGAGCACCGTGTCCCGCAGCGAGTGCCTCGTGTGCGCGCCGCCGTCGGAGAACGAGTCCGGCGTGACGTTCAGGATCGCCATGACATGGGTCTTGCGGCCGGGCCGGAGCGTGTTCAGGGGCGGCACCGAGCCGCAGATCGGCGTAAGAGTCGACAGCGGCTCGCGCGCCGGCGGCAGCTCGTTGAGGTGGTCCTGGACGAGCTTCCACGGCCGCGCGGGGTCGAGGGCCTTGTGCGGTATGAGCTCGGCGAGCGGCCGGAGCACGAACTCGCGCTCCGGGATACCGGCGTGGGGAACCTGGAGCCGCTCGTGGTCGATCTTCTCGTCCCCATAGAGGATGATGTCCAGATCGATGTTGCGCGGCCCTTTATCTATGTGCTTCCGGCGGCCCATCGACCTCTCGATGTCCTGCAGCTGGTCCAGGAGAGGCAAGGGCTCGAGATCCGTCTCTACCTGGTGGCCACTGTTCAGCGGAAGATCTCGCGGTCGCAGCAGCGGAAGGCAGATAACACGACGCGTACCTCACAAGCTCCATTCACAAACCTATCCTGGTCTAGGACGTACATGGGCTCCGTCTCCCAGAGACTGCTAGTCCTCTTGACGCGGATCCCTCTCGCGTCCATCTCCTTGCACGCCTGTTCGATCATGGCCACCCGGTCTCCGAGATTGCTGCCCAAAGCGATGTAGGCGGTCCGCTTGGGGCTGCGGGAGCCGGCACACCCGCATGCAGCTCGGGGCGGGCTAGCCGAGAAACTGCGCTGCTCCATGATCGGAATCCCGGAGACGTCACGCGGGTATACGTGTGATAGAGAACTGGTGGGTCGAGCGCGGCGGCATAAAAGGCTCCATGCTCGAGACGACAAATTCAAACTCATCGAGGCCTCACTGCTAAGATGAATTCGGCAGGACCCCTACGCGGATCATCATGAACATAATATCAGCAGCAGCAGCAGCAGCAACTGACTGAGGTCAAGTCAGAAAAATTGTGACGGAGTAAGGTAAGCCATGTGGCACTAAACCCTAGGGGGCTTAGGCCGTTTCTATTAGTTCCCTGGCATTCAGTGGCACCTGTACTTGATCAAAGTAAGGCGCTATTCCTCCCGGTAGTATATATAAGATGTATGAAGAATAATCATATAGTTACACCCAACAAGGCAGTGAGATCATTTGTATATTGAGATAAGTTATAAGGAGATTGGCAACCAGGTTTGTTCGTTGCATAAGTTACATAATCAACTGACAACAAAGCATCCATTCTACTTCGCTGTATACAGTAAACCTCGGCATCGTTTTGCGGCAGTGCTATACCTATACAAGTCTAGCCTCAGATGCACAAGCACATGCCTCGGTTCCCCCAATCTTCAGCTTTCCCCAGGTTTTCCCAACAGGCCGTTGTTATCCATCATCAATCCCCACGATCAGCGTTGTTTCATCACTACGACAGCATCAGGTGATTTGGCTTTGCCGTTCATACCTGCCGAAGCCCGGATATCTATCCTCCCACTCCTTACATACCTCTCTTGCCATATTTCAGCCATCTCTTCTTTTTACCACACACCGTTGGTTCTCACACGACATTCTTTGTCCGTCCGGTTCGGTGAATTCGTGACTGACCTTCAAACGCATCACACATAACAAACCGCAAACATGGCGTCTCCACGTATGTAACTATGCTTCGACTCCGGTAGTCGCCAGGCGAGAGGCTATCCGGAAGAGCGCCTGACTGACATTAATGAATCTACAGAGAAGATCCGAACACCCGTTACCGATCTATTCAAGATCAACCATCCGATCCTGCTAGCCGGCATGAACGTGGCGGCTGGTCCCAGGTTGGCTGCCGCCGTGACGAATGCCGGAGGTCTCGGTGTTATCGGTGGCATGTCGTATACCCCCCAGATGTTGAAGGAACAAATAGACGAGATGAAGTCTTACATGCACGATAAAAATGCGCCTTTCGGTATCGATTTGCTGATACCTCAAGTCGGTGGAAATGCCAGGAAGACCAAGTATGTCCTCTCTCTCACTAGGGTTGCTCCGCGCTTCCAAAGCACAATGCGCATATCCGAAATAGATCTCTGACGTATATCGACTGGCAGCTACGACTACACGAAAGGGAAGCTCAATGAGCTGATCGACGTCGTCATCGAATCCGGCTGCAAACTCTTCGTGTCTGCCGTCGGTGTACCTCCCAAGGCCGTGGTCGACAAGTTGCACAAGCATGGCGTCCTCTACATGAACATGATCGGACATCCGAAGCACGTGCAAAAGTGCATCGACATCGGCTGCGACATCATCTGCGCCCAGGGCGGCGAGGGCGGAGGCCACACGGGAGACATCGCGACCACCGTGCTGATCCCGGCCTGCGTGCAGATCTGCAGGGGCAAGAAGAGCCCCCTGACGGGCAAGCAGATCCCCGTCATCGCCGCCGGCGGCATCCACAACGGCCAGATGCTGGCGGCGGCGCTGATGATGGGCGCCGATGCCGTGTGGGTCGGCACGCGGTTCATCCTGGTGGACGAGGCCGGCGCGCCCGAGTCGCACAAGGAGTCGGTCCGGACGGCCAGCTTCGCCGACACCATCCGCACGCTCATCTTCACGGGGCGGCCCCTGCGCGTGCGCAAGAACCCCTACATCGAGAATTGGGAGAACGAGCGGCGGGACGAGATCAAGGAGCTCACCGCCAAGGGCGTCCTGCCATACGAGCACGACCTCGAGAACGCCATGAAGAAGACCACGGGCTCGGGAGAGGGCTCGGGCTCCGACGACGCTGCCAGCGAGGAGGACATCGACGACATGATGGACCAGTTCCGCCCGCACCTGATGGGCCAGTGTGCCGCGCTGGTCAACGAGCAGAAGAGCGCCAAGGAGGTGGTCGACGAGTTTATCAATGATGCGTCCGCGGCGCTGGCGAATGGAGGGAAGATGATTTCGAAATTGTGAGAGCGAGCGCATGATACGATACCAAGGCGTTTGGGGGTGTGACGACAAGCTGTGGTTTTGAGCTTCCAGGGCGTCTATCAGAGCCGAAGTCTTAGCACATTTATATATATAGCAGTAGAATGCCCAGGTCGAATGATTTCTTCCGGTTATCTCCATCTCTAGACACGTTATTACCACCAGCGACTTCCAGCTACGATCTTTTTGGTCCCTGCGCTGTGAACTTCGAGGGGTGAAGATGTCTCGGTCTCCACCTTGCTGTAAGCTCCGGACCCCTAGTTCGGCACCACGCCAATGATGCTGCTGAGGGTCACGTTGACGTGCAGTATGACTAGGGAAGAGAATGTTCATCTGGACTCTGTCCTTGATTATTTGGGCAGCTAAGCCAAATAAAATAGGGGGTCATATATGCCCCCGATCTGAGCATCTTTGACAAGGTGATTATCTACCTTATAAGTTAAGAGATTCTCTGTTTTAGACTAGCACGTGCTACAAGAGAGTTTACCTTACGAGGCTTTCATGGAGCACCGGTATGGGCTTAGAATGTAAATGGTGTTTTTGCTGTTATACCTACAGGGCCATTACGCGCATGAGATCCAGGGGGTAACGGATCTAGGATTACATAAGCTGGATCTTAGGTTTTATAGGGGCGGTCTTTCTTCAGCGGTATCCTGAATTTCATGCGGGTGGATATGCCGGAGAGTCTTTGAGCCAGTGGTAGGAACTGGAAGTGGTGGGTGCTGCCTCTGTTTCCCGCCGAGCCACGAGTTTCAGGACAAGAGGAAACAACCGACGGCAGACAAAGAAGAAACAATGTCTTTCTCCGACTTCCTTCAGATTGTTCAGTGCATAAATGATGAATGGCGCCTTCCGAGACAATGCAGCTTTTTGGGACGTTAAAGGGCATCAATGGCCGCTAAGGCTCCGCCAGGCTGCATTGCCTGCACAAAGCATGCTTGCGAGTCACTTACCCATATAAAGCCGGGATATTCCAATCTCTCTCGAATAGTTTAACGGGGTGTCACTGTGAGCCGGCATCAAGTGTATCAGGTATACGCATATCTATAACCAACCAAAAGACCTAGCCATCCATAATTAACAGCGGGACTACGACAAGTCCGTCAAGATGGCGCACTCCCCTCTTTTCCGCACCATCATGCGCATCTGCCTCGACGCCCGCGCAGTCGAGCTGACCCGGTACGAGCTCGAGATGGAGGACATATGCACGGAGCGGCACGGACTGAAGCACGCGGCGGCGTTCGACGCCGAGGCGTGGCACGACTACCGGAAGAGGCACGAGCTCAAGGCGGCGCGGGAGGCGCGGGCGGCGCGGCGCGAGAAGGACCTCCGGCACCGCGTCGAGCGCGAGGACAGGCGCATCCAGAAGCCCCTCGCCCGAGTGCTGCGCTACAGCAAGTGGGACTACCCCCGGAAGAAGGGCCTCGACCAGCGCGCCAAGAGGGAGCTCCCCCCGGCGCGCTCCGTGCGCCGCCTCAAGATGCTCAAGATGATGAAGCTGCTCGAGACCGAGGCGTCCGACACTACTACCGCGCCGGGGTTAAAGGGGTATTGTAACTGGCGCCCGACGCCTCTGAGCGAGGTCCTGAGGGCCGAGGACGTCGTGGTTGCGCTGTCGCCGCCGGCGTGCCGGGGGACGCCCGGCGGACTGCGGCCTGAGGAGGACCGCGCGGGCAGGGGAGCCCCGACGGGCTCCTTGGACCCCCGGGCGCTCCACGCGAAGCTGACACCAGACTTCGTGCCCAAGCCGCATCTCCGGCGCGCGCGTCAGCGGCTCCTGGAGAAGAGCGCCGGGTTCGCTGAGCTCGTCGACCGGGGGTACAAGCTGCCGGCGGCGGGCGGCGGTCTCTCGGACGACAGCTCGGATGCGGACGATTCTGGATCTGATGATGACGACAGCAAGCCGCTGCTGGGCAAGCGGAAACGGAAGGCGAAGGACGACGCCAGCGGCAGCGCGGGGACGGGCGCGAAGAAGCAGCGGAACGGGATCAAGAAGGCAACCGTACGACAGACAACCCAGAAGAGGCCGCCGAGGGCCGTTGTCAAGACGTTCGACAGCCGCGTCCACGACGCGCTGCAGCTGCGCGCCGAGGCGCGGAGCCGACTCTGCCTCGTGCAGCAGAGCCTGCCGCGGGTCGAGCAGCCGCTATGGGATTCGGTGAAGTCCGCGAGGGAAGAGGCGGGCGAGGAAGGGGAAGACGCCGCCGTCGCTGGGGAAGCGAAGATCGGCCCTAATGGCGCAGCGGACCCGGATGCCGCCTCCGGGGAGACAGCAAAGGCGGGCCGGACAGCCGAGGAGAAAGCCCTGGAGAGGCTAAAGGCCCTCGGCGGCATCAAGCTCCCGACGCGGATACCGTATCTCGAGGCCAGGCCGGAAGGCGAGACGGAAACGCACGGCGAGTCTGAACTTACGGGCGAGATCGGGCTCGAGGAGGCCCGGAGATACCGCAAGTGGAGGCGGACTACCGCGGAGGCGCTCTTCGGGGCGCGGAACCGCTACATGCGGTCCAGGGTCCACAGGGAGAGGGCGCAGGAGAAGGAGTTGGCGCGCGTTGTTAAGGACCTGCTCGAATACTGGAAGGAGGCCTGATGGATTAGGATTCCGGCGCACGGTATAGAGCTGGCTTGAGAGAGGCAGGTTGTTTACAGAAATTAACTATAGAGTTGTCTGATAGGGAGGCTATCGTGTTGGTTCTTACGCATTGGAAGCTGAACACTGTATCTGCTCGGGTAAATCTTGCCTGTCGTCTTTTTCTGTGCACGGCTCACCAGCATCAGTTTTGGATTTCTCCACAAAGGGCCTAAAGATTGTACCGTAGTGCCTATCGGTAGAGCGCTCACTGCTATCAGCAACCACAAGTGATATATCAGAGGATAATGTAACGAAGTGAAAGCGGGAGTACGTATCCGCAAACGAGTATGCGGTATCCCCGTCGAATAACAGATCACTAGCGAGGCGGTCGATGCCGTTCTCATATGCTGTCCCCCGCCAGGGCTGCGTCTTAGACTTGGAATTCCCTGGATAGCATCCACAGCGTACGTATCAAGTCACCGAAGTTTCCCCCACCGAGGATTTGATGGGAGTCTCTATGGAATTGACCGTTTCTCCGATGTTTGCTGACTCTTTAATGAGAGCACGGCTTGAAAGGCGTATTCGGCTGGACCTGGGCGGAGAAGACCTGGACTCTGACGAGTCGTGCGGCTTAGGAGGCGTTGGTGGTTGTTTACTTTCCCCTGTTAAGCAGTGGCGGAGCACGGGCCGCATCTCAGATCCAGAGTGCCTGCTCGAAGCCAGATTCAGTTCTCTTGTTTATTCAGAGATGGAGATCGGGGTAGCCAATACTTCCTACATCAGATGGGCATATCAAGCTACACGCACTTGCACTGTTTACGCGACCAAATTATTTAACAGAATATTATAAGTTGGCCATAGTACTGTTTCGAGGCTCAATCTGCCTCCGTACGGGCGTCGCTCTTTATATCTTCTTCGGGTCGTCTTGTTAACATTGATAACCAGGAGGGTCCTGGGCGGCAGTAAACTGGAGGGAGTGGAGGAAGTTCAAAGTCTCTTATGAGACCCTCCGGATGATGCTTAAACCCCCCCTCCTCCGCTTAGCCCGAACCTGACCACAAGGTCATCGAAGATATTGTCGCTCGCTAGAAACATTATGAATCGTGTCGAGTCATCACGCCCGCTCTTTTCAGGATGGTAAACCAAGAGCTTCGGATTCCGGCAATTAACGATATTTCTCGGCCATCTGAGCTGTCATGGTCTCGTCAGCTTTGGATACTAATGGGTTCTGGGCCAGCGAGTTATGATAGAACTTCTATCATGCACCAACGGCTTAGGCGCTTAGCGCCATTCCTGGAACCCGCTCGTGTTTCCGGGGAGTAGTCGCTCGATGACGAGGGCGCTCATGCAGCGGGGAGAATCGACCTAGAGATGGCCCCGCCCTGGCTAGCAGAAGGGACAATGGTTCGGCGCCCCCGAGATGATGCTTTCATCAAGCTCATATGTTTCCCAAGGTTGTGTTCGGCGACAGAGTGTTACAATTCCGCTCCATAATATGGTTGTTCTCGAAGCCATGGAGAAGCATATGTTCTATTCGTAGCAAACTGTATCTCTGTTTGAAGTCCTCCCCGTGATCGTCTTAAAAGGATGCAATGGCCAGCCATGGTGTCTCGAGGTCATCTGCTAATGTAAGCGACTTTAGACTCCTTGCATGGCTCAAGTTAATGGCCTTCAATTGCAGTTACACTTCTCGGACGCAAAGCATACTACTGTAAGGTAGTCAAGCGATATGATATCTCTTAGAAGGATTAGCCGTGAAATATAGACGGAACCATCAAGCTTAGTACAATAGAAGACATAGTACAAGGGAGGATGTTGAACTACGAAGTTACAGAGATGAAAATGAGATGGGTACTTGAGTGCACGGTCCACTAGCCTAATACAATGGCAACCAATAACGCTGACATAGCGGTTGTGTACACTGGCAACAGCGCTCCTTCACCTTTAGCTTGCTACCTGTTCAGTCCTCCAGGTATTTCGTGCCGTCCAGTAAAACTCATTCATACAGCAACGCTGAAAAACAATTCTCACCATCTAAAATGCAACAGCCCTGACGCTTTGGAACAAGATCTTTGGCGAATTTAACTCTACCCAGCAAATAAGTAACACTCATTAAAACTCTTGCGACGGTGAGCTATCCAGTGCCAGCGCTGGAAATGCGAAGTCTTGGCAACCATCATCTCATTGCTAAGATCATGAGCTGAGCTTAGTGCCGCTGTTCGGTGAGCCTCATTGTGCGTTAACGTTAACCTTCTATATCCCTATTCCCATTATACGTGACTGTCATATTTCTCGACGATATCTCAATTTTCGTCGAATGAATTCCTAGTTATATATTGACTAACCTTCATTTCCGCGAAACAGTTACTAGATTCGGCAATTTATTTTTCAGCCCCAGCGTTCCGTCGACGCCCCTACATCTTACGCTTCGATATCAACATAAGCGTTTCAGATATCTTTGCCCAAGGAGGACAACCAAATAGCCGCACTTACGGTTCACTGAACGGTCCTTCACTTACTGGTGACTGAAGGACTTGTGGCCCATGCATCTTGTCTTGCATTTATCGTCGACTTCGAAGGAGCAGCAATAAACACCGCTAGACTTCTTGCCAATTCACCACGGCGAGGGTATAGGCAAGAGCGCCTACACGTAGATCCACCAAATTGCCATACAGATATACTTTCGACTGGTGTTTCCACCGGCTTAACTTCGCCGTTTCGCCCTCGGTCAAGACGAATTCCGTCCTCCGCTAGGTCCTTAGATTTCTTCTAGTAAGTAGATCTGATATTCCTCCATGCACATTTGGGCATGGCTCAATACTTTCACCTACGCTTGTGTCATCATCCCACCATGTCAAATGGGTATCTTCCTTCATTCTATGCACAGAAACCTCCTCCTGAGTCTCAATAATCATAGCGTGATATTTTGCAGCCATTAACAAACCAGATCCGAAGAGCTGAGATTAACCTGGACATTGTAGCCAGGCCTCCTGACCAGTAAGTTCACTCCCCTTGATCCTGAAGTCTCTTCTAAAGAACTACTTCAACCAAGATCGGACCATTTGTCTGGGGCTGTTTCCCGACTGAAGAAGCATTCCCCTCCATTCCAAGTCGACGTGACTGCCCCTTTTACCTGATGTCGACGTGACTGCCCCTTTTGCCTGATGTCGACATTATTGCCTTATTCATTGATGTTACCACTGCGGCCTATGTCAAACGTCCTTCCCCCTTTATTATATCAGCAGTCCTATTTTCTTCCTTAATATTAGCGCTATAGCTTTTCCATAATGTTGGCGACTGTACTCCGCTTCCTTTGATACCAGCAAGCCCACCCCTTCTTGATTGTCTTCTGATCCTTCCCTTTCTAACGACACCGCATGGTTCGATTTCTTATATCTATATCTTGTCCCCTTCGTTTGACACCGCCGATCCTGCCCGCTTTAATTTTTAGCCTCATGTCCCCTCCCCCCTTCTTGCTGCAAGTTAGCCCTCATATAACGGTTCACTGTTGCTGTCTCCCCCCCTTTCAGTCTTTAACAAACCGCTCCTCCCACCCCAGCGCTGACCGGCATACCCTTTCCCTGGGATTGGATGTTTCTCCTAGTATTAACGGTGCTACTACCCCCTCCTCCCCTGCCATGTCTTCGTCCTAGCGTTCATTATCTTGTTCTCTTCCCTTAGCACTGAAGACGATTCCCCAGTGTCATCAATTTCTTGCCTTGGCAGTAACACAGCCTCAAATCTAAGACGATGTCAATCCTCCTTTTCTTAACTGTCCCGGTCCTGTCATTTCCCTTAACTTTTATCATGTACTTGTCCTATTCATCCAGTTATGAGCAACGCTTCCTTTTTGCCCACACTGGCGTCATACTCGTTCTTATACCTGGTAATCTTGTCCCCCTTTTGCACCATCATCGAAGTACAACACTCTTCCTAAGAGACGATAACCTAACCCCTCTGTCTAACAACGGTGACTACCTCTCTTGCTTGAATCGATGATACCCTATCTCTGTTCTTTAATGTTAGCAATGACCTTACCCCTTTTCCTCCAATGTTAGCAGATACCTCCCTATGTCGGCGACCATGCCCCTTAGCCCCCTTTTCTCAAAACCATTATCACTGTACCTTTTTCCGTGTAAATGTTGGCCGTCTCGGCTCCCCTTTCCTCAACGTCGACAGCCCTGCCCTAGTTCACTAACGACGTCATGCTTTCTCCTTTCCCTGTATTGCTGTTCTTGTCCCTTTATTTTGATGCTGGCGTTGGCCGTTCCTCTCATTCGATGCTGCAGTTTGCCCTTCTTACTTGACTTGGCACTTTGCTGAACGTTCCCCTTAATATGATCGGCGGTCTCACACTGACAACGGTACATTTGCTCCTAACCGAACATTTACTAATTGTTAAGTTTCCAGTCGCCTTTGGACATACCCGACAGCACGCAACCTTTAGACATCCGAGCAATGGGTATCTAGTCTAGAGAGATCTGCCTTAAGGTAACCTTAACTTTCCTATTCATTCAAGCCTTGTAGGTTGGAACAACTCCGTCTTCGAGGCGGTAATGAATTACTTTAACAGCTCCATAAACAAGGGTACCTTCCTTATTCGACGATCACTTGCACTTCATTGGGGCTCCTTGCATTACCACAATCCTTAGGTAACCATCTGACTTCATGTTTAAGGGTGCCTTGCTGAGTCGATGACTGCTTACAACTAACGAATCAATTATATCATCACAGTCTCTGTTACTGATCGGATAGGAAGAGGTGACTTCCTCAATCGGCGATAGCATACCTTTCACGCCACCCTTCTACGTCGGTCTACATCGTCGATGCAAATCTCAACCTCTCCACTAGCGCCTTTACCCGAACATCGGCATCTCTTATTTATAAATGTTGCCCTGCTATTTCAGTCCTTAATACCTCACTCTCCGGTATTGCATCTATGGAACATTGGGCTGGTGAGTCTCTACCTCCCATTCTCTCCTTTTAGCGGCGACTTCCTTCATTTGATTGAAGCTCAACCATTATCCCTCTGTATTCCACCGTCTTCGCTGTTACCTATCACCACCCATTACATTTTAACGTTGGAAGTTCACGACCGGGTTTATCTGTCCCATATCCTCCATTCCAACCATATTCAACTAACAAGTCTTACTTATATAGCAACGACTGTGAACCATCCTTATTCATAAATTCTTAGTCTATATTATACCTAAGAGCACGGTCATCGAGCCACAGCGAGGGACAGCACGTCATCTATGAGAGACATTTGGCAGCTTCGTAGCTTAAGCACAGGTCCATCCATCGCCTCCTGGAATATCCTGCAAAGACAATCCCAGACGGTTGGAAAGTCCAGCCCTAAGACTGGGAACACACTACTATCGCCGAGTGCGCACGAAGATAAGGAGCATAGCGGTTAGTTTCACCATCACACCTTGATCCACTTTACTGCTGTATTATTAACGCATGTTCTGGCTAATTTCAACATAGTCCGTAGCCACCTAATGGTCTAAAGTACTAAGTAAGTGACCAAAATCGCATAGCGAACTGGCAAATTCTTGGGTCACCCTATTTTTTCTTCGTCGCACTCGAATAACGGCAATTATACCATTTCGTTCCTTCCGGCGACGTTCCTTCCGGCGACGTGGCTATCGACGACGCTCCTTCCGGCGACAAAGTAATACAGTTCAGCCAACATGGCGACGCAGTCAGGAGACGACCAGCAGCATATTGCTAGCTTTTCATGGCGGTAAGCTACCATCCGACCTATAACGCCGCTAATATTAACACTCTAAAAGCAAACCGCATGCAGTTTTCGCCATCATTTGTGTTGGACCAGAGGGGAAGCCCTTTGCGATACAAAAGGACTTCCTCTGTGCGCACTCAACATACTTCAGAAGCTATTTTGCCAAGATCCCGGATGATACTCTCGAGCATATTGTCGAGTTCTCTGAATGGTCTGTTGAGGAATTCGGACTAGTGCAGAATTTCTTGTACACGGGCCGGCTTGTCTCTGAAGAAGAACCACTTCCCGGCTATGATGTGCTCATTGCAGTTTGGAAGATTGCGAGCAAACTCGGGATTCCAGGCCTTTGTGAGAAGTCACTGGAGGCCATGACTGAGTATAGACGAATCACTCAACGAATACCAGCGACACCGTTACTGGTACAGGCGTGGAAGGACACTCCTGAGGGTTCTGAAATTCGCAAACTGCTTCTGGAATGGTCAGCAGAATACATAAGATCTTCTGAATCCCGCGCAGAATTCAGCAAATCTCTTCCTCAGGAGGTACTTAGCGAACTAGTTATCGCCATGAGCCATATGAATTCTGCACCTGTCGTTCAAGTTGACTCTGTTACATCGCCCGGTGGCCAAACGAGACACAAGAACGTCCACTACCTTGAAGCTGACGAGAGCGAAAGTGGCACCAAACCAAAAATATCTAAGCGGCACCATTCAGATGTCAGCGATCAACAGGATGGTACCAGGAAGCCTTCTACAAGGCCTGCGCGCCTTGCCACCAAGTCGACAAAGACTAAGAGATCCAGTATCACTGTGGCTGGCGACCATGAATTTTCTGCCAAACGGAAGCTAGAGTACTGTTCGGATTTATTGAACCGAATGCTATCTGGTCCTGGTAAGTCCGCGGAAAGGAGCGGGACTCCTTATGTACAACAATGATTCATGCTAATGATAATTCTTTACAGGGTTTTGGACCCGATTAGTCGGGCCATTTCGCAACCCAGTCAACCCGATCGAGGACGGTGTACCGGATTACCTCGAGAAGATATCGAGACCAATGGACCTAGGGACCATCAAAGCAAAGATGGACCGTAACGAGTACGCCAGCGATGAAGATTTCGTCGCAGATGTCCGCCAAATATTCACGAATTGCTACTCATATTGGGGCAAGGGCTCGGATATGTCGAATGCGTGCGAAAAGTTCGAGAAGTCATTTGAGGAGAAGTATTCCAATATGGCAAAGTGGCTGGCGAAAATGAGCGGCGAGGAAGCTGCGTAGAAAGTAGAATTCGCTGCTAAGAACCATACCTTCGTCTTCTGGCCAAATGCTAGGGGCGTCGATCTCCTCAGGGAATGTCCCACCGCGATGGATGGGATGCTGACGTATACGTCTTCAATTCCTCAAGCGAAGCCTTGTATACTAGTTCTCACATAGACGTCGACTCTAGGGCTAGGTAGGGTCTCCGGGCGTCCGGGCGCAAGCGTGGGCATTAGTTTCGGTTTCATGGTATTTCACAATCACAATGCTTCTCTCCTACCCGTCTGTCGTCCTCCTCCGGAATTGTGCCACATTATGTTTTGTATCCGGCTTGCCTTCTTCTCCCCTTACAGAATGCTTGGTGGCTAAAGATCTTTGGACAGTGAGCGAAGCTACGGACATGATGCTTCCTAGGTGTGGTTACTAGGTTCCCAGGAGGTCTTCAAGCCACCGCAAATACCGGCGCGATGCCGGGGATGAATGATAGAAATTATAACGTTGCCTTCATGTCTACTGCTGGGACATGGTGTATTATGTATTATGGTATCGTGTAGTGCCATTCCTTCCATAGCAACGTTGAATCAGCTTCTTCCGAGACTCTAGGGGCGGATAGAACGTTTGACCAGCGCCTCACGGTGTCGAAAACGTGCGTAAGACAATATTCTGAACGCAAAGCGCCGGAAGAACTTATGGTACAAACTCGAGAATATACACATAGCCATGGTTCCTAGACTGACTGCTGCCATCTCGGATCAAGATGGTTGGCCGTCACACACTGGCCTTAAGACTAAATCGCCCGACACCAAGACACATGCATAATCGCTTATTGCTGGAGATCCCAAGAACCTCTTTCAATTCATTCTAATTTAGGATATTACACGAATGTCATTTCTCTCAGATTCTGGCACTTCTTGAACGGCCTCCAAATCGGTATAGAAGACCAAGACAGTGACCGTCCGCGACGGGACCTCCTATTTTCTAAGATGCACCTCCTAAAGATTCCGCCCGGTCCCCACTGATAGTCAAGGACTCTCAACAGGACCGTTTTGTGGCAGGCCGGCGTCCCAAGCGAAGATGCGAGGAGTCCACCACACTTTAAAACCCCTTAAATTTATCATCATCATCATTATCATCATCTGAGAAGAAGACGGCTTTGACCTCTGCTGTGCGGTCAGCCTTGCCACAATCACTGACGGACTCATCACGGCGGAGGGCGGGCGATACTCACCAGACTTCTGGATGGCGTCCTGCAGATCGGGGACGACGGAATCGTCGATGAGGGAGGCAACGTCGAAGCGGCCGATGTCGGAGAGGAGGCCGAGGTCGATGGTCTTGACCTTGATGACGGCGAGGTCGAAGTCGTCGAAGAGGCCAACGGCGGCGAGCTGGGACAGCAGGACGACCACCTGCAGCTGCAGGAGGGCGTCGATGTCGAGCTCGTCCCGGACGAACAGCTGCTTGAAGTCGGAGATGTCGAGGTCGTTGAAGGCCGACAGCTTCACGAAGGCCTTCAGGTCGAGCTCGTTGATGGCGTCGAAGTACTGCAGTTCCTCGTTCGCGAAGGCGAAGTTGTTGTACTCGCCCCGGTCCAAGTTGTTGAACTTGCCAAAGTCCATCTTGCCTCGCTTCTCCTGGCTCCCGGTGGCTGCCGGTGCGGCACTGGCCACGGCCGCAAGGGCGCTGATGAGCATGGTGATGGGCTTCATCTTGTGTGTGGGTGGTGATAGGGAAGTAGGAGGTGTATCGGGAATATTAATCGTATTTTGAGCACAGCTACATATGCTGGTTAGTCATCCACCCGACCCTAGATCACATATCGTTCTCGGTTGGACGTACCTCTATTCGTTCAGCGAGAGTAGGGTAAAGAGTGAGATGAACTACGAGCACAGCTATCCAATCCGTCAGCTCAGATTATTCCGGGGTAGAGAGGGGGATACAGGAGAGAATGACTCGCCTCTGAAGAAATGAATGAATGAAGTGAGTTGGTTTCGACTTGGTGGATTGGGATGGAGAAGAAGAAGAAAACACTGTCGAGGTTACTGAACGTCATTTTATATGCTTTCATCGGCTCGCATGGTAACTCGATTGGACGGCATGAGACAGAGATACTGCCAAGCTGCCGGAACGCCAATATCTTGGAACGTCGTCGAAGCAGCCACCCGATGCGTGCCGGGCAAGATATGCCTGTTCGGTGGTTTCGGAAATCGACAAAAACGTAGGACAGAAAGCCGATCGTCCGATCGGGATGTTTTATCGGACGTACAACACAATAAATCACCAGCACGTGGTCATACGACGGCACTTTTCGGGATCTATTCGTCCCAAGGCGCTCCAGCTGTAGGAGTCCAGTGCGGAAGACGAACTCGCCGTGTTGACAAATGTCGATCATGGACTATTCTCGTAGAACGGGACAGTATTAGTTGAGGTGAACGGATCGCCCGGTCATTCACCACGAGAGGGCGTTGCGGAACCGATCAGGTATCGTATACACACGTCAAAACGAAATATTGGTATATCAGCGAAGTCACTGACTTGAGAGAAGGTAACCCGTGCCAGTTGGGTTTCATGACGTTTGACTATTCCGGTCCAGACGCTCGTATATAGCAGGAGACTAGCATGACCCGGCAACGGAGAGTGAAGATAATGATGGGAGTCTAATAGACATAGTCCTTATGAATGACTCGCCAACAACTGTAGGTTGAACAATTACCATAGATAGATATCCCAAGTATGCTCCCGCGTGCTTGGCAGGGGCCTGGAACCCACTTCTACTATGTCTTAGGGGCAAGTTTAACATCCTAGTCGATATTTTCCGTCAACTAACCTTTTTCGAGCTCTATAAATCATGCGCTTCAGTATAGCAATAGCGTTAGATCTGGCCCTCAGGGGTATCTGGCAAGGATGTTGATATTTGGCCTGATGTCAGTACCTTGCAAATCCACGTTGGTGCTATCCCGGGCTTCTATCCCACATCCCCACAACGGGGCTGGGTCGATCGGCCCCAGCCTACAGTAGAGTCTGACCCTGGTGGCAAGGCAGTCGGCCGAGAGAAATTCGTGGTGTCCCAAATGAGGTCAAGACTTCATAGACGATTCTGATACGAAAACAGAATATATAAAAAGTTTGAAAAATCCCATATGTATAAAAGGAATAACTGAAAATAGCCTCGAAGTTCCCGTATATTCTTACCTGCTAAAACCAATCAGCCATTGTCCAAGGAGTCGTCGGACGGTTTTTTGAAAGTGCGCGAATTTTTGTATCAACCACTTGCAAGAGTGCATAAGTACGATAAGCTAGGGATCCCTGCAATGCTGCGTAGATCGACGACACTCGCATTGGCGCAGTCATGTCATCCTATGGTTTTTCGATCTGATCTCATCTCGGAGCTGTCGCAGACGTCCAAGTCGACGCACAGGAGTTCCTGGGCGCTTTGTAATAGCATTGTCACTCACGGTCTGTCCCCCGGCCTGCCTGCTTGAGTACGCGATAGGTAAGCTTTTCTTTGAATATCCCCCAGCTCTGGGGGTTAACTAGTGATGCAAATATAGTAACCTCGGAACTCAATTCGCTCTGGGCAAAATCTCCGGCTTCTGATATCGTGCTGAACACCCAATGCAAAAGGTGAATTCGCTAGTTAAGGAGAGGGTATGTGGCAAGTAATGGTAGTAGTGGGGAAAACCTCCTTGAAGAGATATAGTACGGGAGCAAAGTGCATCGAGCGCAATTGGAAATAGTCTGGTGTATTCAGAATATCTGCCGGCTGGGGGTCGTTGTGGGGAAAATCAAGAAAGCTGGGCTTCTCCGGCTTGATCATCCTGTGACTATCTATGAATGTATTCGACTACTTCAATCACAATGTAATTCGCTTCCGTCAATATAGTCGGCAACCAAGTATAAACACACAGGTCCATTCGAATACATCTCCCAATCTTCAGCAGAAAACCTATCAAATCTGTCCGGCAGGTTAAACCGGAATAAGTTTGCGCTCTAGGCGTCTTGATACGCGCATCGCTTATTATGTAGCATTGGCGTTTGCATCCTCTTCGCCTTGGGCAACCTCTTCTTCAACAAGTTTCTCGTCCGATTCAGCTTCCTCATCAGCTGCAGCCGCTTCATCTTCAGCAACATTTTCCTCTGCGGCTTGCCCTTTCCTCCGCAGCCTCAACTTCCTTTGCGACGACCTCTTCTTCCGCGGCAGCCTTTTCGTTTTAAGCGGCCTCCTCACCCTCTTAAACTACATATTCCTCGCTCTTCACATGCCCGTCGGTGTCATCTTCGATGACTGGGTCATCAGCGTTGGCATTCTCGCAGAGTATCTTTCGCATAAAGACGCGCTTATTCCCGCGGAAGGCCCGCTTAACAGTAGCACTGATGGTGCGCTTAACGATGTCTAAGAGAACCAGTTCCATCAGTATCGATTCCAAAAAGCCTATTTACCAAAGGGACGGCCCGCATTGAAGTTGAAGTTGCTCAGGAGATCTCCTTCTGAACGAGCTGGTCCACGGCGAAGGCATGACGAGGTCAAGGGCCTGGAGCTGGAGGAGCAGCTATATCTAGTCGCCGAGGCCGAGCCCAACCAGGCTGTCGGCGTTGAAGCTGCAGACGCCCAGGCCGAACAGGAGACCCTCAACCTCCTTGTTAAGGCTGCCGGCGATGTCGTTCTCGTCCAGCTTGGAGCCGCCGACGTATTTCGCAACCTCGGCTGCCGCGTCGGTCCTGTTGCTTACGTACGTGCCGTTCGCGACGGCCGTGGCGTTCCCCGCTTCCAGGGCGAGTGCGCCCGGGAAGGTTGAGGCCAGCGCCAGCGCGGCGAAAAGGGACGCTCCGGTGAACGTCACTGTCGGTATAGGGGCGACTCCAATTAAATACTACTAGTGAATAGTAACCCTGCTAGAGGCCAGGCTAACCCGACAGACTCCTAATATCCATTAATGTGCAGCACAGGGTTACTTACTTTCGGACGGAATTGTATAATTATACGTTGAAAGATCATAAGGTAGCTGCTCACATGAGACGAGGAGGCAAGTACCAATCGAGGACCGCATAAAAAATACTACCATCACATAGAGATGCTTGAAGCTTGGCTAGCCGCGTTTCCTTCATGCGGGCGGGAAGTACAATTACTAGACGGTACCAAGGCCAAAGGGATCCCGATGATCTCAGACGAGTCATATAACCATTGGGGCCCGCTGATCTGCTGGAACATGTTTGAGGCCATTCAAAATCGCCGTCGCAAGGTAGAAGAGGGCCTATGATTTAAGACTAGAGGGATCTTCAACCTTCGGTCGCATCTTCGAATATCTTTCATGGCAGAAGCTTCGTACCTACATGACGTCCACATTTAACCCGGATGGGAACCACAGGTGTTGTGTTTTCCATGGATACTGTTCCGTTCGATTTATAGTAGCTTCTTTAACGGCGACATTTCTCTTGTCTCCTACGCTAGAATATCCTATTGCAGTCGACCGGGCTCGGTGCTGCCCTTTGAACACTCGTGAGCATGACCACAGTTTCTGGCTTTTCTGCATGGACCTGGGCTACGCTTTGTCACTTCCTCTCAGAAGTCTTCCGTCGAGTAATACTATTTTAAGTGGATGTACCGGTTCGCGCTTGGTAACGTATGTTTGCACGTTTCGTAGGGCTCTCTACAAGAATAACGCATGGAAACCTCTTCAACCTTTTACGAAAGACAAGACCACCGTTGTGCCTGTTCCTCAGCGGGCTTCCTTCTCCCTTCCATACCAAGGTTGACTATCCAATCTTGAAGCTGGTACACTATTTCGTTCAATTTCAATAGTGCCTGAACTTCATAAGTTGCATCAAAGCTCGGCTAGATAACCACGGACATCGAAAAGGAATCTTGACCGTCGGAACGGATACCTGCGTCCAGACACAGCCGATCCAACGGCTATCGAGGTGCCACAGACGGTTCGGGTACCTGAGTACTACATAAGAGGCCATCCATGCAACCGTCTAGCGAGCGCTCGTGACATCTGCATCGAACATAACCAAACGGTTTAACCACTACGACGTAGAGGAGCAGATCTTGTACCTTCGAGTTTCCGTTTTGAATCAACTAATAAGCCGGACGTGGTTCATCACCGGAATAAGAGGTATCCCGTCAAACCAAACTACAACCAACCCTCGGTCCTGCTGCAAGTAGGCTAGAACGGCCTGTTTCATCTCGTCTAATCAGCAGCGTGTTCCAGAGCTCCCCTGACGGCGCTACATCGACCGGGTAAGACATGTGCACGACAGGGCAATCCAGAGCCGGAGTTGACGGTCGGGTCTCACAATCCATCGCTTTATTTAAGCATCCACAGGTACTCGGACTAGAAGGCGAGTTGGCTGCTAGCCGGCGAACTCTATTGTGCCTTGGGTAGTAGTCAAGCCTGTACGTACTGTACCCAACAAAGCTAACGGTTAACTAAGCCGTGGTGCTGCCTGTGTATGTGGCCTGGGAGCCTCGGTGGACAAGGGAGTGGGTGGAAAGAAGGTTTGGGCATGCGGTCAGGTCAATGACAATGTAAAGTTAAAGGTGGCGTGTTTTTGTCTCTGCCCTTGCCCTTTGACGATACATACATACCCCCACAAAGCTCCCGAGCTACCTACGTACCATACCGTACGGCGTCCGTCCGTCCCGCGGAAAGGGAAAACAAGTCTGGAGTGCGCCCCCTACAGCCCTTTTCATCACCGCGGAGTCATCCGAGAAAAGAAAAAGCTATGCCCCCCTCATCACCAAAGACGAGAAGAGCCTACACGCCGTCGGTACCCTCGCCCCTGAACCCTAACCCGGAATCCAAGTCCCTCAGCCGGCGCGGCGGCTGTAGTAATAACAGGAGCGAGCTCATCGCTCTCGCGGCACGGAAGCCGAGCGGACCGACGAGCCCGACGCAGCGACTAATGCGGCAGAAGGCGGCGTTCGCGTGGCGCTCGATGGCTCTACAGCAGCAGCAGCAGCAGCAGCAGCAGCAAGAGGCCGGATTTTGGTCGTCGCCGTACCATGACCGCGATGCTGACTTCGATGGCGGCGGGGGCTACGCGGGCTCCAGCTATGAGATCTTCGTGATGGACGACGAGGCCGCTTCATCGGTCGACGTGACGGACGCGCATCTAGGGAGGCTCGACGTGAAGTCGACGGGGAATGACGCACTGCCGATACCGATTCCGATACCAATTCCGCTCCTGCGTGACTGCGACGTCGAGGGGGCGGGCCTCGATGTTGAGAAGCTACCTCTTGTAATTGATCAGAATGGCTTCTTGAAGAGGAACAGTGACCCGGAAATTGTGAGGGAGGTGCTGCCGGAGCAGGCGTGGTATTCGAGCGCTGTCACGAAGCGGCGCATATTGGTGGCGATAGGACTTTTACTTGTCATCGTGGCTTGGTCTGCGATCCACACGGGGAGTCACTCCTGAGGCTCATGAAGCTGTGAAACGCCAGGTAGAGTTATTAAGGTGCATAAACCGAGGAGCGACTTGAGACGGAGGATACCGTTTATACGTCTGAGATCCCGCTCAGGTATATTAACGTGGTTTCATAAGAGGGGCATTTTGTCTATCTCCAACAACCCCCCCTACCTAACCCCTTCGTCTATGGTTCATATGTTGGTACAGTTACCGCCAATCGTACATCGTCACGTCATATCATCACACGGTAATTTCATCGGGGGTCGGCCGCTCCCCAGCGAAGCTATCGTAACCTCATCCGTAAAATCAAATCAAATCCAAAGATCGGGAATCCCGGGTGGGCCAATCTCTGAAATCGAAAGCCGGATTTACTATTGCCGTTTTTGCTTGTCTGATTGTTCTTCCCTCGATTTCCTGATCGCCTCCCCTACCTGCCAGATGGCTCTTTCGAGCTCGACCTCGAGTTCTGGAACATCTAATGCTTTGACAAGCTGTTTCCTATTTTCTTGCGACAGCAACATCTTCTCCTCCCCCTCTTGCCTATTTCCGTCGCCGCTTGGCTGTTGTGTTTCTGGCTTGTTTGGTTTGGCCGTCAGTGAGGTTGGAGAGGAGGGTAGTAGCGACGGGTATATGGAGTCTAAGACAGGGGACGGTGCCAAGGAGAGGAGGTTGTTGGACACGAGGAATTGGATGTGTCTGCCACCGGCTAGTGCGCGCCAATGAGACCAAGCCCTATAAGCTAAGTAGAAGAACGGGATGTTTGGTATTCTGCGTAATGTTGGTTAGTAACTTGTGCGACATTCATGACCCTCTGCAGCCGGCGACTTACATGGGGACAAGGGCAAAGGGGGCGCTGATTGGCATGCCGATAAAGCACCATATTAATCGCGATTTATGGAATGTTTGCCTTTCCGTACCGAGTGCCTTCAGGACATCGAGGGCCTTCGTCTCAGGAATTACGGTCCGTGGAAAGATGAGAAGGTTCTTGTCTTTCCCCAACATCTCTTCCTCTCTCCGCCGAGTCGATAGCGGCGGCACCGACTTTAGACCCCATTCCTCGTAAGGTATCCTCCGCAATGCGTAGTTCCCATATTCGACAATTTTCTTCTGCCAACCACCGTCCTTTGTCTCCCAGTCGGCCCAGAGCTTAGCGGCTCTCACGGTAGCCTTCTCGATCAGCGTCTGCCCGTCCGCCGGCAACACGCGTGGTTTCTGGCAGTACAACAGCGTGCGCCGGGTTGAAATTGGGAGGAGGAACAGTCGCATGTTTGCGACGGTCGGGAAGAGAATGCGGTGGGATGCGCCGAAGGGAGACAGAAAAAGCTCGAGGGAGGCGAAAACCCCAAGTTATGAAAAACAGCAGGGCGCTTTACAATCCAGCATCGACGGCGACACCAGCAGTAGTAGCTTATGTCGTTTCTTCAACAACGCACAGAAACGCTGTTTAGAGAGGCCATTTTGAGATTTGATAGACTTCGTGAATAGTGGCGTCAGAGAGGGACCCCTGGGAGAAGAGTGACGTCTAGGCGTTAAACTATTTCGCATCCTTTTTAGGAAAGCTTGGAGGCCTTTCTTCTTTAGCCCAATTCCGTCTGAGCCCTCGAACTTGCGGATGCGGCATCACAAGCCTCCAATCAAGGTCCGGCTTCAAACTATCGTCAATTATGTACACGAATGACGCAGAAGATTGGTGGGGCGTCTGAATTCGCAGGATTAGCGCCATAGCGCCAGCCCCGCCTACTTTAATAGTTCGAGGGTTGCTAATATGGCTGGTAGCCGCGCTCAAGCCACCAACATTATGTAAGTAGCGCTCGGTCGCTGGATGACTAAGGTTGTCGAACCTCCACATATACTTATGTACTTATGTCGTACCTTATATGTTTGCTATAATTAGGTACCAGGGAGTTGGTTGGTGATTGTCATTTATTTGTTCTTAATTCTACGTTTTGCTTCTCCCAATCCCGTTGTTCACCTGGACAACGAATATCTGCATATGCCCATGTATGAATAGATGTAAATGAAGGATTCGTTATTGAAGAAACATCTTCCATCGTAACGCTGGTTTAGGTTGTACCTTGAAGGCGTCAGACAAACATGCAGCCGTAGCCTAACAAGCCCCGGCAATCCCAGCTAATGTAGTCAGCTCCAACAACATCCCGGTCACCCAGAAAACCAGTCCGTCGTCCAGCCTTCATTTTATCTACGTCGTAACGCTCGGCCCAACCTATTCGACTCTCTCGGACTTCAGCTTACACCTCCCGTCACCTCCAATTCTTGCTCAAGGTCAGGCTTGCCTTTGACGGTGCTTTCATTTTCATTCCTGGTGCTTTCGCCTGACTTCTCATGTGATACCTATCGATTTTTCGCCCTTATAGTTTGGATACTTCCTCATAGACGCAGGCAGCCCTTTCATTGATTGGACGCTGGCTCCGCTGATTTTAATCTACGCCTAGTATATCTACTACGCTCCGCGACCGCTGAATCGTCGGCTACCTGGGGCGCACTCTGTCGCATCTCTCCGCATGACTATAATTATTCGCTCTGAGAGACGGGAGCTTGATTGAAGGCTCGCCCTCTTATCTTCCCCATTCGAGGGCCTAGTCGTGCGCTTATCGACTTCCCCATCATCTCTCTGCCCCATGACTTTGAAGCTAGGCCGCAATGCCGCGACCTGGATTCAATCCTCTCAGAGAGACCATACCGCCATGGGTCGAAATATATGATCCCGATGTCCATGGAGAACTGTCAGAAAAGCGCCGGCCAGAAGGGCAGGAGGACCTTAAGACGCCGCGGCCGATTGCCCGATCAGATACGAACAAGAGCACCCATAAACTCAAGCGGCGGGTTTCGAAGGACGGGTATGTGGAATGGGTAGATGAGAAGCATGATCACGCGTCTAGGCTCCCCGTGTTCTTGAGAAAGCGCGCAGACAAGCCTGGGAGACGATGGGACCATTTGCGAACTGCGGATCCGGTTATTATGGGCTTGGGATATCGCGACCCTCACGAGGACCCTTACGCGAGATGGCGAGATTTCATACGTTCTTCCGCTTACGGTCTGGATCCCAATGTGGAACACGATATTGTCCCTTATGAAGTTTTACAAGAACAGATGCCCGGCCTTTCGAGGCCTGTCCGGACGCCCCTTCACCCACTGGATCCTATGACGCGGAGGAGGTCGAGGAAGAAGACCCTCGTCATGCGCTTCAAGGATTTCGTGTTGCGACATCCGATCGCGCCCCTCATCTTCCGTTTGATCGTCCTGATCTCCACACTCTCGGCGCTCGCCGTGGCGGTCAACAGGTACAAAACGGAGCGGAACCCAAACTTCAGGGCGGCTGATGAAACGTCGCAGGCGAAGATCGCCATCATCATCGATACTATTGCAGTACCTTACATTATGTATATGACTTGGGACGAATATACGGGGAAGCCGCTGGGCTTGAGGCCGGCTGCGCAGAAGGTGTCACTCACGCTTCTGGACCTCATCTTCATCGCCTTCAAGTCTGCTAGTACGGCGTTGGCCTTCGAAGCGCTCGTATATCATACCGGAAATTCCAGGCCGGAAAATCCAGAAGACCCTGAGGTGAGGCGGGCCGAGGCGACAAATAAGCGGCTGGCCGAGGCGTTGGCGGCTCTCATGCTTGTTGGTGTGATATCATGGATACTGAACTTCACTATTAGTGTCTTCAGAGTGGCGGAGAAACTAGGCGGACTGGACAATGAACCTCGTGTCGACTAATAGGGACTTCTAGCTACTAGTAATAATGTATAACATGCGATGATGATGATGACGATAAAGGTTGTGAGCTCCGTATGTGATTCCCTATGTAACATTGGCTAATGATGGTCATAGAAGACTATTAGAGGTGACTAGGATATGAGTGGAGGCTGGATAATGATGATATTTAACAAGGCTCTTGCGCCATGCCGTAGGGGGGATGAGAATCACCTTAAAATATGTACATGGGTATATGCATAGTACAGACCTCGTACGTAAGATCTCCTCGGAACGGGGAAAGAGGTCGAGTATAGAGATCCCTCGCTAATCAACTATAAGTTTCCGCTTTAGCATATAACTACCGAGTTTCGATATTAGAATACATGCTTACATAAGCATAAGCCAAACTCAAAGACCTCGGGGCTCGTTGAATAAAAACGAGAGGCGAGAATAAGTTGACTACCAAAGAGCAGATACTGTAGGATAGTACTGGCATCGAAGCTTTCTACACATAAGGTTTCGATAAATTTCGTAGGCCTTGCTTTGCCTCCGTTGGCCATTCCTTCACTTCAGCCCCGCTGCTTGTACAAAAGCCCGTCGACCGCACTTCGGATTTTAGTGTCAGTTTTGCCTGCCTTGCGGCCCTTTTCCCCCCCATTGATTCCCCACATCTCTCGCCCTTTTGCCCCATTGGACCTTTGTATGTGAATTGCAGCCTGATGAATCAACTCGGTCAACATTGTTACTTAATCATTCAAAGTTGCACCTTTTACACTATAGACGGCCTGTCCATTCGACCTTCCTTACATAACTATTGACAACGGGGTCGTGTTTCTTCCTTTTTGCTGCCCTTCTTCAACGTTACTGTTTCTGGGCTTCCACGGACCTCATATTGTTCGTGGAATTTCGTACTGAGGCGATCGATCGGTGGTGACCAGGGTTCCTTATCGTGAGGGCATCTCGTAGCGCGCGTTGGAAGCCCTCACTTCAACTTGTTCGTCCTCCCCCTCCACTGCTTCCTTTCATGAAATATCCTGCCCTGCAGCTACACATCGACCAAGGTTTCCTTCAAGGCGGAAACTTCCAGGCTACCTACACGCTTCGGCCTTTCCCTTCTAAGACGTTTATTCGTTTCGCATACACATGCAGAAGCACTGCACCGCCACGAGTGGACTCCGCTTACTCACGCATTTACCATTTACTTACTTCTTGTCTCAACTTTTAGAGCTACCTATCGCCTCAAAACTTATCCGGTGGGATTCGACATCTCCAAGAGTCTTACCGCGCGGTCCGTTTCCCGCTTTGCTACCCGAACCTTCCTTCCCACTTCTGCCTGCGGTCGGGGCCGGTTTCCACGTCGCGGTGCCTCTTGGTGGATCTCTCCATCTGACTACGACCTCACTACCACCACCTCTGATCCGACAAGATGACTCAAACAGCGACTCAGCGGACCGTCGTTGAGATGCCCCCGGCTCCGAACCGGGAGGATATCGGTGCGACGTACGCCATACCTCAGCCTTGCCCGACAATTAGGTAGACGGTATGCTAACCGCTTTACAGATGGCGATATCTGGAGGCCGGTATCTCGAGGATCATGATCAACCTCCAAGATGGCATGGATATGCAGACTGTAAGCTACCACCCTGCCGCCCTCGCTGGCTTGCTTTTAGACGCTGACCGTCCATAACAGTACATGGGAATTTATACGTGCGTTCCTACCCGCGCATAACGGGCTGTCTATAAGCTAACATGAAACAGTGCCGTCCACAACTTCTGCACATCCCAAAAGGCGATAGGTCTCGGAGGCGGCGCCGGCACTGGCGTTGGTCAAGCTCATAGAGGAGGTACGGATAACTACCGCGCCTGCTTCCCAGTATTCCCCTGCTAATCAACGCAAAGCCCACCTACTCGGAGAGGATCTATACAAGAAACTTAAGGAATACCTGAACAACCATCTCGCCGAGCTTTACGAACAGTCCAAGACGCACACAGACGAAGCCCTACTCACATACTACATAAGAGAGTGGGACAGATATACGGTTGCTGCCAAGTACATCCACCACCTCTTCCGATATCTCAACCGTCATTGGGTTAAGCGCGAGATGGACGAGGGTAAAAAAAGTACTTATGATGTCTACACATTACACCTCTACCAATGGCGTACCGAGTTTTTTACCAAGGTCTCCGAGAAGGTCATGGCTGCGGTCCTGAAGCTCGTCGAGAAGCAGAGGAACGGCGAGACCATCGAGCACGGCCAGATCAAGAAGGTCGTCGACTCCTTCGTCTCCTTGGGCCTTGACGAGAACGACGCTACCAAGAATAACCTCGATATATACAGATTCCACTTCGAGCGGCCTTTCCTCGCGGCGACCGAGGAATTCTATGCTACCGAGTCGAAACAGTTCGTCGCCGAGAACAGCGTGGTCGAGTATATGAAGAAGGCCGAGGCCCGGCTGGTCGAGGAAGAGGAGAGGGTTCGGATGTATCTGCACCACGATATTGCGTTACCGCTTATGAAGACGTGCAACAAGGCCCTCATCGCCGATCATTTGGCTCTCCTCAGGGACGAGTTTCAGATCCTATTAGATAATGACCGGGAAGATGACATGGCCCGCATGTATAACCTGCTGTCACGGATCCCGGAGGGTTTGGACCCGTTGCGGCAGAAGTTCGAGGCCCACGTCCGCAATGCCGGTCTTGCCGCCGTCGCCAAGGTTGCGTCTGATGCCGAAAAGCTCGAGCCCAAGGTGTATGTCGAGGGGCTGCTCGAGACGCATACCAAGTACCAAAGTCTAGTGAAGAGCGCGTTCGCTGACGAGCCTGAGTTCACCCGCGCACTTGATAATGCGTGCCGCGAGTTCGTGAACCGCAACGATATATGCAAGGCCGGCTCAAACAAATCGCCCGAGTTACTTGCCAAGTACACGGATGGTCTCCTACGGAAGAGCGGCGCCGGTGTGGAAGAGTCCGAACTCGATGCCACACTGACTCAGATTATGACCGTCTTCAAGTACATCGAGGATAAAGACGTCTTCCAGAAATTTTATTCGAGGATGCTGGCGAGACGTCTGGTTCATAGCAACTCGTCTTCTGATGATGCCGAGACTAGTATGATCAGCAAGCTCAAGGAAGCGTGCGGTTTCGAGTACACCAACAAGCTGCAGCGGATGTTCCAGGATATGCAGATTTCCAAGGATCTGAACACAGGCTTCCGGGAACACACGAAGGCTCTTGAATCAGGGAAGCAAGCACTGGATTCTACCTACTCTATTCTCGGAACCAGCTTCTGGCCGTTGACGCCACCCAACACGACCTTCAATCCGCCTGCCGAGATTCAAACCGATCTTGATCGATTTACCCGTTTCTACAAGAACAAGCACGAAGGTCGTAAGCTCACCTGGCTTTGGCAACTCTGCAAGGGAGAAGTGAAGACCGGATATTGCAAGAGCCAGAAAACGCCTTACACGTTCCAAGTCAGCGTGTACCAGATGGCGATCCTTCTGCTGTTCAACGATAAGGACGTACAAACGTACGAAGACATTCAGTCTGTCACCCAGTTGATGCCCGAGGTTTTGGACTCGGCACTGGGTATTCTCTGCAAAGCAAAAGTCCTCCTTATGAAGCCCGAGGGTGACAAGCCAGGCCCCAGCAAGACCTTCCACCTCAATTATGATTTCAAGAGCAAGAAGATTCGCGTGAATCTCAACGTCGGCACCAAGACGGAACAGAAGCAAGAGGAAGCTGATACAAACAAGACCATCGAAGAGGACCGACAACTCGTGCTCCAGGTACGTCAATCTTGCCCTATTCCCATGCGGTACCTTGTACTAATTATGACTTTCCAGTCTGCTATTGTAAGAATCATGAAGGCACGCAAGAAGATGAAGCACGCCCAGTTGGTCAGCGAATGTATCAGCCAAATCAAGGCGCGATTTGTCCCCAAGGTGGGAGACATCAAAAAGTGCATCGAGATCCTTCTCGACAAGGAGTATCTGGAGCGTCTGGATGACGACGAGCTCGGCTACCTCGCATAAAGGGCGAAAACTGGTACCCCAGGGCCCGAGGGCGGTCACCCTTATGGACACAGTTCTCTACGGCATTTTATCAGCCAACCGCGCCCTTTCCTCAGCCGCTCGAATGTAGCTTGGACTGATAATTAGCGGTCGAGAGGGATCAAATATCTTGGCCATGTTATCGGGGTCGCGAGATGTTTCCAGACATGATTACTGCGGCGTAGTTAGGGCTTGGCCCGGGATAAGCTCGATGAACGACGAGCGGCCCATACGCTTCGGCATCTATATCCAACAAGGGCGCAAAGACGTTGACTACTCGTACCGTCATATTAACCCCCAGTATGAGGAGACCACGAAGCCCTGAAATCCCTTCGCCTCGAACCCATAGCTTGGTTCTTCCTCTCTTCCATCGCTCGATCGTATGTATACAGGAGCTGAGGCGTCGTGCCAGAGGGGGAAGGGAGACTGCTGGCTAGGAAGGAAGGAATGAGGCACCCGCACATTATCCGAGATCCCGGGTGCGCCTCTCTCGCTGGTTTCCCTGACTAGACTACTACTACCTGCGCGCAGGTAGAGAGACAGTCAGAGGCTCGTTAGGAATAGACGAAAAAGAAGTATGATTACGACGAACCTAACCTGAATCCGCATCCCTTTTTATCCTTCCTTGTGAGTCTTAATCTAGTTGCCTAGGCAGTGACGTATGGTGCTTTCTCTCGGGTCGTGATCGAGTTATATCAGCAGGTAATTAGCGTGCGCGTGTTGGCTGTTAAACATCGATCCAACATATCGTAAGGAATGACCTGAACTCGTTTGCTTGGACACTAAAGTCCTTAGACAATCTGCCATCCTGCCTAGTGAATATATACATGGACCGTAGCCCTCGTCTATCTCCTGCTAAGACACGGGAAATGCCTACCTCGCACGCATCAACCTATTTGGACTTGTACGTATATACCTACCTACCTACCTGTTTGCGCACATGACCATGAACATTAACTCGTCCACCCCCCTAGGGTAGCCGTTCAATGGCATCGTCCCGGCCCGGCTCGCCTTGTTTAGCATACATACTTGACGCTCAGAGCCTAATGGGGGACCGAGACGGGGGGCGGCGCGGGTACCGCCCACTCATCGGGTCTGCCTGCCTCCCTGCCTCTTGGTATCCCTGAGGTACAAATCGAACCAGCCAGCCAGTCAGACAGACAGACAGACGGTCACTTGGCAAGCAGATATGTAGAGAGATATAGAGATAGACGGATAGACATGCGTGCCTGCAGCATGCTTATGTACCAGGCTCTGTATGCGAGTTGCCTATAAGCAGCGGTTCGCATTTCGGACTCGCAAACTTGATTCCTTCTTTTTCTTCTCGGACATATACAACTGACTCCCTCTACCCAGGCACGACTCCCTTTTTTACACATGACTGACTGACTGCCCCTTCTACACGATGCGATACGCGTTTCCATCGCGGTTCCTGTCTGGTGGCATCCAACTTAGTCGAGCTGGGACAGTCCCGATTCAAGTATAGTGTGTCTGCTCGTCTAAGTTAGGTACTGGTATCTCGCTCCCTTGCCCGGTGCTCGCGGCGTGACCAACTAATTAACTAACCATCCTCCCCTACCTAAGTAAGCAGAGCAGTCCGCAGCAGTAGTAGTGGTAGTCGACTACTGGGTTCAATTCCTCGATTCATTCATCCATCCATCCATCCGTCCAACCGCTCCCGTAAATATATTCCCCTTCCAACCTAACCTAACCTCCGCTTTCCATTCAGCCCGTCACTGTCTGCCATGTACTCCCGGACCTTACCCAGTGCCGTGTGCTCCGGGAATTTACGAGAGATGGGAAACCCCCTGATTCTAGTTCTTACACCACGCGAAGGGTCTCGCCCTCCTTCACTTCCAAGCGCTCAGGCCAGCCCACGGATCAGCAGGCTGCTGCTGCTGAGGAGGCTGCTGCGCGGACCTGGCGGCGTACGATGAGTAGTCCTGCGGCTGCTGCTGCTGCTGCTGGAGGCCGGGATAATGGTACGTCTGCTGAGGGCCCAGGGGCGGGGGGCCCGGCGGTGGCGGCGGGGGCACGAAGCCCGACGGCACGTACTGGCTGGAGGGCTGTTGCTGCTGGTGGTGCTGCTGGTACTGGTAGTTCTGCTGTTGTTGCTGCTGCTGCTGTGGTTGTTGCTGTTGTTGGGCCTGCGGGTTGCCGTACGTGCTGTACTGGTGGTGGGCGAAGGTGGTCTGGTTGGGGGGCGGCGAGACAGGGCCCTGCGCGGCCAGTCCGAAGCTCGTCCGCGTCGGCGGCGGGGACGTGGGGCCCGGGTTCCGGCCCCAGCTGCTCGGGTTGTAGGCGCCGGCGCCGGCTTGGCCAAATTGCGTCTGCTGCTGGGGCGGATTCGGCGTGTATGCGTGTTGCTGTTGTTGTTGGTGGTGGGAGGAGAAGGTGCTACCAGGCGGCGGGCTCGAGTACCCCGGGTAGCCGCCGGCCGGGTTGCTTGGAGGCGGGGACCGTGAAACCTGGTACTGCCCACCGAAATTGGTTTGTGGGTATCCGGGTGTGCTGCTGCTGTTGAAGCTGAGGGGCGCGGGCACTGGTCGCCCCGAGAGCGGTTTCGGCGGCGGTGACGACGACGAGGGACTCGAGCCGTTGCGGTCCATCGACATGCGCTCCATGAGGCTACGCAGGCGCTCGCGCTCGACCTCGGCCTGGGCACTCTTGCTGGCGGCCCTCTCCTGCTCGATCTGGTCGAGCAGCTGGGCGCCCTCGGCCCTCCGGTTGTTCACGAAGGTCTCGACGTTCTTCTCGAGGCTCTCCACCGTCTCCTTCATCTCCGCGTACCATCTCTTGGCGCTCTGCAGGCCGGCCTCGAGATCCAGGAAGTCCTGGTACGCTCTCTTGTACCTGTTGACCACCGACGCCCTCTGGCGCTGTATGGCTTCGTACTTGCTCTGCTCGGAGCGGACGCGCTTGTCCTGGAGCAGGTTATTGAACGACGCCGTGAGTTCCTTCATGAGCACCGACTGTTTGTGGTTTGCTTGCAGGAGACGGGTCTGGTGGGGCCGGAACTTCTCAAGTTCGTTCTGGAATAGCTGGCTCTCGTAGTTCGAGATTGACTTTTTGTTCAATATCAGAATTTGCGAGATATCATCGTTGTGAACCTTGAGAAACGTCAGTTTTCTAGGATTAGAGAATGTCGACCTTGCGAAATACTCACCTTTTCTTTAAGGTCTTTCAAGACTTGGTTTCTCTCGCGCTTTATGAGATTCAGCTTCTTAAGTATGTCCTCAACCTTGCTGATCTGTTGCGCCACGCTCGGACTCCCGTCGTCGAAATCGGCATCCAACAGGTTAGGTTCACCACCCGCCGGACTCGTGGCCGCGCTCGACTTCGCCCGTACTTTGTTAACGGCCCTTTGGAATAATGCGTCGACTTCGCCGGTTTGGGCGGCATTCCTCATGTCTTCAAAGTCCGTTTCGTTTTGCCGGAATTTCGAGTACAGCTGTCCGTCGCTGTTGGACGCCTCATCCAGCGCTTCCCGATAATTCCGGATGTTCCCCCTTAATGTACTGGTGAGCCGCGAGCTGGGCTGTTGTGTCCACTCACTCTCGTATTTTGACCTCATCTTCTCGCACACGCTCTCCTCCATGTCCAGCTGCTTCGTACACCGATCCAGGACCGTTACGATCGAATCCCTGTCTATCCGCATCGTGTCGAAGATCGAGATCGGGTTCTCGTGTCCCGCGACGTCGTCGCACCACGTCCTAAAGTCCTCGTCTGGTAGTATTTCCTGATCGACGCCTCCCTTCAATACCTGCAACGCGCCCGGTAACCTGAGATAGTCCAAACTCGCAGCCATTTCACCATTCGCCAACTCGACTTTTTCCGTCTCCGCTCGTACTAGCTTTGCCTTTTCCTCGTCATACAGACTCGCCGATTCAGTCACTGCCAGGGGCACAATTTTGGCAAAAAGATCCGGGCCCGTAATGCGCTGGATATCCTGACCCGCATATAGTTCGTTGACCGGTATGGGTTTGGCTGCTGGTAGCTTCGGTACGGGGGCTAAGCTAGCTTCGGCGGGTACAGTCTGGTGGTAGACGTAGTCGTTGTCCTTTATAAGCCCTTTCAGCTTTTCCTGGATGGTGGTCAGGTTTCGCTTCGTAATCTCGGCCAAGATAGGGCCGGTATCGCTACTCAGGTTTGAACTCGGAGGCATTGAGCTGGGGAAGCTGCTGGCTATCTTGTTGGCCTCCCTTGCCTGCACCTCGGCCGCAGTAAGCCTCGCCACGGCTACGCCATATGAATTTGCATCTTCATCAGCAAGGGCTTGATAATACTGCGAGTTGGAGCTCATCAGGCATGCTTTAATCTAAATAGGGAGGAAATTAGCGTCCGTTTCCCGGGTCTATACATTACGCCTGAGATGCTAAATTATTCAGAGTTGTGAGACACATACCTGAACGAATAGAAGCCAGACCTTCTCGAATATGGCCTTGTTCACGTTTTCTTGCGTCCCTTCTACAGCCTGCTGGTACAGGTACGCAGCTTGGCTGGAGAGCTTCGCCAGCAATCCTACTTTCTTCTGGTCGGCAACTTGTTTCTCGAGGAATACTTCCTGGGCCTGAGCGAGCATGATCTGGATTAGAGTTTTGACTGTGTCCCTGCTGAGATCAGACGAGGGGGCGTGCAGGAAATTTTCGTTTATGTAGGTGAACATGCCGGCGGAGGCCTGGAAGGAGTGGTAGGCGGCCTTGAGCCCCGACTCCTCGGATCGGGTCTGGTAGGCGGCATGGCAAGATAGGACGGCGGAGATGTTGAAGATTATGGAGGCCTTTTCGAAGGCGAGCGAATATTGTGAGGTGGCCTTGTGGGTAAAGGCGTCGAACCTGGAAAGCAAAGTCAATATACTCCGGGACCATTTTCCAGCTGAAAGTCGGGGTTGAGGAGTACCAGGTGAAGGAGATCTTGATATGCTGTTCGTCGACTGGGAACCGGAGGTCCAGCAGCTCTAGCTGGCCGTAATATCTGTATAGAATGTCTCTCCCTGCTGTGCTATCCTTTCCGGCGCCCCTCATGTCCTGGCGCAACCGGTTCAGGGTGGCGCATTCCTCGGCATACCTCTCCGGGTCATCTCCATAAGTGTCCCTGATGTATGCCTTCAGCGGCGTTACCCAGTCGATCTCGTTGGTGGCCTTGAGAGGCACCGAGAGCATAGGGGTCTGCGTCATGGCTATTTTTGTGCGTTCCTCATCGAGCCGTGCGGGCGACGTCGGGCGTTGGCTTATCGTGGGGAGCAAGTGACCGGGAAGTCAGGCGGGGTTGTCGTAACGGTTTATACCGATAGTAATAGGTTCAACATAAAGATATAACAGCGGCGCGCTTGACCAAATCCCTGTGAAGGTTTTCTGTTCGATGAATATGGTAGAGTTTATTCCTACTCAAGCCGACGGACGATATGGCGGACTGAAGGTACGGGTACGTAACACTAGGTTGTCTTCACGAGGAAAACGATGGCTGGCGATAATGAGGCCTGCCCCCCACTTTCCATATGACCTGACTGATGACTGGGGTGACGTCTGGTCCCTACTTCATTCGTTTGGGCGCGGTCGATGGCGAAAGAATGGAGATGCGATATACTAGTATTGCTATCGAGAGTCGAGATGACGCACGGTTGTCCCATAGACAGTTATCCTCTACTTAGGTAGGTAACACGCGGCGCATCTGATAAAAAGCAGGTGCATTAGGGAGTGGCCAGAAAAGCGGCCGCGGGAGAGTTGGTGCTACCTATGCAGATATGCTCCAACTAGTATTAATAAGAGCTCGACGTTAGGCTGTGTGTTAGGGCACCTAGGGGTTGAAACGTACAAGTACAACGAGAGCCTATACACACACCGCCGTCTAACCGCCGACCTGGGATGCTCTAGGCGGGGTTTCAGTCTCTCTCTTTGGCGGTGGCTGATTTGTGTGTATGTACGCAATGGGCGTTTAGTGGGGTCGGCGGGGCTCTTCAGGTTCTTAGCGGGTCAAGTTGCTCATGATGGAGATTGATTGACTGTGCTTCATGTGAGCGACAGGGGCTTCGTTCTATAGGGATACTTGCTTATATAGGTAGGTAGTTAGGAGGTTGACAATTAAGGTGCCTATAAAGAAGCCTTCACCATTACTCTTGACAATTTTTGAATTTATTTACACAGCATAAGCAAGTCAGTACCTAGGGGTGAGAGTTAGAGCGCTTGTTGGTACTCCCTCTTGGTCGCAACCATCTCCTAGGTAGGCAGGTATTGCATATACACGCATGCAGTCCGATAAGCGGTCGCTTGTATAACTCAAGCGTCGAAGTCATCATGCTGTGGTGTGCTCTGCATGAATTTAAACATATTCTAGAACCCCAAGACAGAGTAAAACAGGTAAGCCAGCATTCCGAACCTAGTCCACAGCGATTTCCCATAATGAAATTTTGCTACCGAGACGTGCTGTCCCTTGAAATACTTTGGGCACTTGAAGCAAGCCATTGTTTTTTTGGTAGGGGGAAGCACCAGTGCCTCATGTAGCAATTCTGGCCATCCATCATCCCAATCCGCTGATTCTTCGCTGCATGGCGTCTAACACGCCACGCCACGCCATAATCACATTGGCCGCCTCACTGCCGGAAAAGGAGACCGCCTCAGGTCTTCCCCAGAATGGACAAGCCGCACTAACGGACTCATCCATGGACTCGAACGAATGAACCGAGGCGATGCTTGGTAGACAACCTCCGACTCGGTCAAATAGGGACCGCCCCGAGCGACCTCCACCATCGAAGGATGACCATACATCTCCTCTCATCTTTGTCCCATCCGCTCGTCCTCCAGAAGGGTGGACGCTTATGCAAGGTGCCTAACCCTCGAGCGCGGCCCCTCCTCGCGCTCATTGGCCGGCTCCTCCTGTCCCGTTCACAGTAGGCCTGCAGGGGACGGGGCAGTAGATTGAGCGCTTAAATAAGCTCGAGGAGCGCTGCCATCCGATTTGACTTGACTGACTATAATAGAGCATATATATATATGTAGGGAATGTGCCGGCGCATACCATACAACGATACCGTACTGATATTCGCGGGAGGGCGGTTGCTTGGCGCGGTACTTAAGCGGCAATAGCCGCGCTCCCTGCAAGTCGACGGCCAATTATTTTCTCAGGTGCCATAAGGTCACAGAGTAGCTGGTGACTGCATATTCGATTTGGCTCTGGAATAAATGGGAAATCTGTAGCCAGTCAAATAACACGGATCGGGCATTTTATGGAGTATATTACTGTTTCGGTTAGTGTCATTGCCGCTACCGGTTACAGTGTGGCCTTATGGCACCCGAGGAGATTATAATCTACGTTAGCCGCCCCTAGGTGAGCGAGGCCAATCTAGGTATAACTCTTCAACTTACAGGTAGATATATTAGATGACGGACAGACAAGCCAGCCAGCCAAGTTCTTTATACACTCATACAAAGCGGTCAGAGCTTCCGCGCATGTGTGGGTCGCCTTGAAGCAGGAGTGGGATGTTGCACACTCAGGCTCATTATATTTTATTCGATATTTCGGATGAGGAGAGTGGCCTCAAAAATCATACATATCGTCAAGCTAGCTTGGCTGGGCTGCGATAACAACGGTAGTATACATACAGATATACAAGAAGTAGGTCCCTTTCGTAAAACAGTGGTCTCGTAGAGCTAGGTCGTCAAGGGGCGCGATACTGCGCGCCCTGTGTCCCCGTTCCGTCCTCAACACCGAATCCATGCTGGAAACCGCCCTTTTTCTCTATCTATGTGTCTAGGATATGGATATGGTAATGGTTACTTCCCTTCCTTCCCTTCCACCGCCTCGTATGATATATGATATACATGCGGATCCTGGGAATGTTTCGTCTGGGGGCCGCTTCGCCTTATGGGAGGGCGCGGCGAAGGGGCGGATGATTTAACCGCTGGCTCATCCCGACCCCGAGCCCTTCTTGCGTTCCTCGTCCGTCTTGTCGGCGTCTGCTTCGCCGGTCGACGATCCGTGACGGTGCGCCGGGTGGTTAGTCAGGTTGTGCCACATGGACTTGAGGAAACCCTCGTTCTGATGCGTCGCCGGGTCGTCGTCTCTTGTCGCTTGCCTGGGTGAGGACGAGGATGACCTGCAACAACGGCCCGAAGTTAGCTTTGCTCCTCTACTTGCCCCTGACCGTCTTTGTCTTCTCCGCGAGCAGCATACCCTCCAGAAGACATGTTGCGGACGTTCATGATGCGCTTGGCCGTCTTGTCGCCCATCTCGTCGGCCAGCATTTCGACGATGGTGCGCTGGTTGGCCGACAGGTACTTGGGCATGGCGACGCGGAACTCGACCTTGAGATCGCCCGTGTTGTTGCGCAGCCGCGAGGTGGAGCCGCCGAGCTTCTTCATACCCATGCCCGGCAGCGTGATCTTGTCGCCCGTGCTTGTGCCCGTCGCCACCTTGACGTTGACCTCGCCGTCCAGCGTGGGGACCTTGACCTCGCCGCCCAGCAGCGCCGTCGTCAGCGGGATGGTGGCCGTGTAGAGGATGTCCGAGCCCGCGCGCTTGAACTTGGGGTCCGACGCCACGTGCACGAAGACGTAGAGGTCGCCCCTCGTCGTCCGAACGCTCGAGTCGACGGAGCTGCCCGTGACGGGGGCGTCGCCCTCCCCGTCCAGGCGGAGCCTCATCCCGTCTTCGATGCCCGCCGGAATGTCCACGGTGATCGTCTTGCGCTCCCGGACCACGCCGTCACCGGAGCACGTCCGGCACTCGGAACCCCGGGGCGTAACCTGGCCGCTCCCTTTGCAGGCCGTACAGGTGGAAGCCATCTGGAAACCACCCGTCATGAAATGCACCTGCGTGCCCGTGCCACCACACGCCTTGCATTCCGTCCGCTTAGTCCCCGGCTTCAGGCCACTTCCCGTACACGTGCCGCATTGTACCATGGGATATACCGCGATGGTCTTGCTCGTGCCCTTCGCCGCCTCCATGAACGATATCGTAGTCTGCACCTCGATGTTGTCGCCGACCAGGATCTCCTGTCCGCCGAAGGGGCCCCTCCCGCCCGCACGACCGCCGCCGCCGCCGAAGGGCGAGCCCCGCCCGCCGGTAAACGCGGAGAACAGGTCCTCGAAGTTTATGTTCGCGCCGAAGCCGCCCTGTCCGCCGAAGCCCCCGAAGGGGTGTCCCGCTCCCCCGAACGGATCGCCGGCCCCGGGTTGCGGCTGGCCGCTAGGATCGAAACCGGCCGCGCCGAACTGGTCGTACTGCTCCCGCTTCTTGGGGTCGGACAGGATCTCGTAGGATGACTGGATCTCGGCGAACTTGTCCTTCGCCGACGGGTCCTTGTTGGTGTCGGGGTGGTATTTCTTAGCTAGTCCATAGTAGGCCTTCTTGATGTCGGCAGCTGAGGCCGACTTGTCCACGCCGAGGGCCTTGTACGGGTCTTTAATCGCCAGCGCATTTGGTGTGGCATGAAAGGGCTATAACCGTGGTAATGGGTCAGCCATAATGTCTCTATATATGCCAGATAAAATATCGGACGGGACGACATACCCTGCGCGGATGAAAAGTTACTTTATAAGCTGGCGGAGAGATAGATCTGTTAGGTCTTTTCGTAAAGGACGATATCGAGCTAGACTGAGAGCGTCTGCGCAGGCTCTCTCGTAACCTCTGCCGCCGGTATATCTGGGTGGGCGACAGCAGGCGCGAAGGAAGCGCCGCTTTCGTGACGAGGGTAGAGTTCATTTTACACCTTTATGGCTTGGTTGTATCGGTTTGAGGCTGATTTACTTCTCATGACATGGTTTCACAGAACAAATAGAAGCATCTAACTAGACGTGGACACTGTAATAGACCTCCGGGGTAATGTCGGCGGGCTGTTGATCGCAGAGAATGAAGAAAAGTTTCGGGTAAGGTAATTCGATCTCGAGATCCGACCCGCCGCCCACCATGACGCTCCAACTTTTTTTTTTCAATGCCCGAGCTGGCTGTCTGTAGAAGATTCTATAACCAATCAGCACCAGGCCAGCACCGGCAGGACTGATCGGCTGTTCATTGGTCGACTCCTAAGTGTCTAAAGCTATAAAGTGGGTTAAGCCTTTTAGTTGCAAGAATAACTATTAACTTAGCTGATTTATAGTTAAATTCTTTTCCTGACGTCGGAATGCTGGAGGGTAACTAATTACCTAACCCTACATACATGTACATACATGTACACTACCCACCGAGAGCAGATGTGTAGATTACGGCTCGTAATGAACTTTACCTGCCGCCAGTGATTATGTACAACTTGCAACGGCATGTCCAAATTTCATGTGCTGGCTGCAACCTTATTACGTAGATGAATGGCATGAGTTCGGAAAATGCTAATGCAATCAAAGGACCTTACGCAGACAAAAGACTCCATGAATTGCATCTATTACTTCTCAATGCCACTATATTGTACCCATCCGCTTCATGCTAAGCGGACGAATCTCCAAAGGAGTCAGTCACAATCAGGCGGTCCACTGTAGTGGCGTAGAGGAGTCCACCGGTTCCTGATCCCCCCATGATGTAAGTATGTATGCCGTGCCCAGCCGAGAAGAAAACGCCAGTGAAAATGCAAAATGCTACACAATGGGGAATCTGTCGTATATATGTACCGTAGTCGTGGCGCTCAGTACCTGTATCTAAAAAAAGCAAAACAATGCGGGCTATGCTCGCCTCGAATCATGGGAAGGGCAGCGAATGAGGTAGGTTTTTGTCCCTTCTGGGTCGGATGACGCCAGGATTCCGCACCTTGTGGAGGAACGAGACGATAACGTCGTTCTCCTGTACGCCCTGTCCGTTGAAGTGCTTCCTCACGGCTTTCGCCAAGTCTTCTTTGCTCTGGCGTCTGTAAACCGCCTTTCGTGCCATCGTTGGGGACCGGAGCCCGATTTTCGACTGCGAGAGTACCCAGTGCTGGTACGAGTCGGAGAAGGCAGCAGGGGTGTCGAGTCGGTGTTCACGTCGGTAATCGTGCAGGACGTCTCGGTCGAAGGAAGACCATTGCAACTACAGGGCACACCATAGTTAGCAAACCTGAAGAGTTTAGAGTCACATTGTTGACTTGACAATCATACCCCAGAGGCATTGACTGGTTGTGACACGGTCGTCGTCGCTGCCATTGCCGGCGCGGTAGTTGCGGAACCGTTGACGGAGGCTGCATCTTTTAACTGCGAACCCATTGAGCTGTTCCCACGCTGAAGCTTGCCATTGGATCGACTATGATTGTTTGATCCAGTGTTCCCGTTCTTGACGCTTGCCGTTTCCGACTTGTTCTCGTCGTGGTTGGATTTCGATTTGGGGGCCATCGTCAGGTATAGTGCTGGTTGTAATAAGAGGAGGATGGGTTGGACGGGGCGCAGGCGGAGAGGCAGTCAACACGAATTCAAAACCAAAGAGATCATCCCCGGGCTAAGAGGGTCGAGTGAATTTACATGAGGACAATCATTGACCAAGAAAGATAGATAGATATTCAAGGCCGGTTTTGCTCAATTTGGTCGCAATGGTTGAAGAAAGACGGGACGTGACAAATCGAAAGAAAGAAGAATGAATGATAGCCTGTAGAGGAGACAGGCCAACCGACCGATGCATAATCGCAATTCGCACCCGCATTGACTTTTAGGGACCAGGAACCGATTTAATTCTTTGACCGAGTTCGTCCAATGACGACATGGCTGAGCCCACTTACCGCAAGGACGGCGGACCCTGCGCCTCCCAGCCGGTGCTTACAATTTATAATTTATGGGGAACTGGAAGCTTGATGAGGTATGGTCCGTGCTTATATGGTGCTTATTGTGTTTATCGGGCTTATCGCTTGCTTAAGGGCGTCCTTATCGTGGGATCTAGCTGGGTACTATGTAGGTACAAAGTACAATTTAAGTTGCATGCAGTGAACTTAAAACAGATGAGCCAGAGGCGGGTATCGAGAGGTACATACATATGTATAATGTATGGGCCCCAGTTCAAAGGACGCCTTTGGGTTCGTCTCATTCTCGACGTTTGCAGCAGAGCTGACGCTTTTCTTGATTAGTCGAGCTTCAGAACCAGAAAGTAATTGAACGCAAATGGCAACAATCGAGACTCCGCCATTGAATTGCTCAGACACTTATCCACCTGAGACAAGAATATTTGAGGCGCCAGGTTATGTAACCCTACATGTAGGGGAGTATGATAACCCTCACCGGAGATACGTGCAGACCAATGCGGTGCTTGCTAGAAATGGTGTGTGTAAGATGGAAACGCAGGGTTCTGTACGGTCATACTTCGTTTGGAATTAGTGGTGCCGACAACGGCATTGTGACCCTCAAGCATGATCTGTCTCGTTTATGCAATGCGGGACAGTTGGCATGGCATAGTGCCACGTCCTCCACTCATGGAGCCGTGGGGATTTCCCATATTGCGGGAGGTGCCAGACCGCTTTTAGTGAGTTCTTCATGGTCGGCTAATGAATGGGTTAGCAGGAGATTCGGTGGTGCAGAATATTAACCAAAGTGATATAGCCATGGCTGTTTAAGCTGGCCATTGCTTTGGAGGTTATATAGACCTACCTACCTATACACCTAGACCTCACTGGAAGAGGTGCAAGTTGTATGGGGGTGTTCTTCGGGTTCTAGAAGGACACAACATCAGATTCGCAAGTAAGATCCGGCGCAGTCTTTGACTCGGATGGTCCTACGTGATTGGTGATCCGGATTGGAGAAGCCTAGGCTGTCTTGCATCTTCTGTGAATCGACGGGGTATCGATGGCGGGGTTCTGGATATACTCGGTAGGATAATATATGTACGTATCAATGTAGGGAGAGTGAGAGACATTCGGCGACTTTTAACTGAGGTTGGTTAAATGAATAGAAGTAACTTTCGTGCCTACGTGATACAAATCTTTTGCCGCGTCACAGTCAGCGGCATTGAACATTTCCAAAGGTTCGTGGAAAATGATCCCTAGAGACACCATCTACGTCCCGTTTCTAGGTGTATATCTCCGTCCACGCGGTTTATACCAGAACTGGAGTCAATGCATACTACTATGTAGGTAGTTACGCTAGGTATCTACATGTCGGTAAGTACTTCGACAGGCTAACGGGTGATGACATTCAGAAAGCATAAGTTGGATTGAGCAACATCAACATCAATATTTCTTTCCTGCCACTCTTAATACTTGGGAAGATACACAAGTCGTCGCTTGAGTCGTCGCTGGCCACATGGCAAGATTTGGATCGGCACCAATTCCGTGATCCGACCTGGTCCCGACTCGACATTGGTTACCACCTGGTTACAGTATCCAGCAAGCCCCAGGATATTTTTTCAATTTCCTTTTTTAGCTGACAACCCGCCCCGCTGGACCTGGGATTGAGCCTTGTCCCGCTGAAAGAAAGGAGCTCCAAACTTTCATACTATTTGCCCCGGCCTGACTGCGGTGCCTCCTTTTCTTCCAGATCGCTCAATTCCTCCCGCGGAACTTGTATATCACCAGGAGCGCCCGAGCCTATCATTTTTGGCGCTTCAATCCTTCAATTGGCCTGGCCAACTTCGGTGGAATGCTGCGTTGCTCTGCATCCTCTGCTGCCTCGCCGACATCGCGCGGTTCCCGGGACCTCAAACTACACGTCACTTTTCGCTGATGCAAACTCACGCTCAACAGTTCACTCCCCGCTGTCTTCCTTCCTTATATTTTATATAACCAGATTTATAATCCCCCGACGCGTTTGGGCTTCTACCTTGCACGTCTAGCAAGTAATCAACCGATCCTGGCTCCGGAGCCGTGAATGCTCCCCGGCCGCAGTTGCTAGCTAACGAATCCGGTCAACGACATCCTACCCCTTAAGTTTTGCTTCCTATAACCCTAACCAACTCATGATACCCGTTTCTCCTACACGATGGCGAATTCAGTATTAAATGGTAATGGCGACACTAGCGGCACTAGTCACCCAAATTCCAACAAGTCTGTCTTTATACCATTGGTTTCAGTGGTAGACTTCCACCATGCGAGAGGGCCAGAGGTTGAGATGTGGTTCGGCGTAGAAGAAGGCCGTGATCCGGCAGTCGAATGGGATTGGGCACTATTACCATTCATGGCGTTAACTGATGGCGCCCATGCGTACGTTTTCGCTTTCCAGAGCCGGTGCATGCTCTGAAGACTAACGACAGCCATTTGGTGTAACCAGAGCTACCGAAGACTTCTCATACTTTACCCTCCTTCGACCCGCAACTGACGACGCTCCCCCTACCTCTCTCTTTGGGATATCCTGCACGAGGCAGATAGACGCTTCGCAGCTGCTCGTTCGCCCTTTCGAGGTGACGCGGTCTACGGTGCAAAAGGCGGTCGTCGTAATAGCAGACAGCCCGCAGTCCTTCGGCATGCTGAGGGAACGCCTGTCCGTCGTTACGAAGGCCTGGTTCGCACAGCGCGAATTCGGCGATACCGAGATTCTGCGGAGGTTCCAGGAAAGTCTCGCCGAGGAGAAGGAGCGCGGGCAGCTTAGTGGGGAGGAAGACAGGGACCAATACCTGGGCATGAGTCTCCGAGAGCTTGTGCACGAATTCCGCTGGCAGACATTGGTGCTGCTGAAGTGCTGTCTGTTGCAGCACAAGGTCGGTGCCAGAGCGTTGCCCGAGTCGGAGATGATGCATGGCGCGCTGACCGGTTTATCCAGATGCTTTTCTTCGGCTCGCGGTGCGAGCGCCTTTGCATGATGCAGTTTTCTCTTATATCTTTAATACCTGGCTTACTGAGGAATCTCCAAGACTGCGCGGGACCGGAATTGAACAGCTACGAAAAGAAACTAAGCCGTCCAACGAGTTTGCGGACTAGCGACCGCAACTCCTTGCTCGCCTATATGGGGCTGCCCCTGCAGATCTTTGGCAAGGTATGCTGATCACCCCGGTTTGAGTTACACGATCTAACTTGGAGCACAGGGGAGTCTATTCGGACCCTACACCCCATTACAACAACTGGATATCCTCGCGGACTTTGGTACGAAGTCTTACATAGTTGGTAGCACCAACTCGCTTCTATTACAACAGAAGGACAGATACAGCGACATCTTAATTAATCTAGATGATAATACCGTCAACATAACCTCCAGCTCGCTTCGAAGTGCCTTGGTACTTTCCCACGCCGACAGGCGGTGGATCGACTTCATTACGCAAGAGGTCAACGACACGTGGGACGAGGCGAATCCCAGTCGGCCAAAGACGATGGGTTTTCGTGGCAGCGAAGAATTTATTCGACTCCAGTTTGAAGAATACCTCCAAGCACTCATCTCTTCTGTCAAGTACCACAACTATCTCACCGACAATTCCCAGAATCCCAAAGCCTTGCTTGACCATATCGAAGGAGATCCCTCGGTGGACTTCGGTAGTGAGTGGGTCGAGGCTTGGATGAAGACCGACAACTACCGCCTATGGAACGCAAATACGGACTCTCACCTGTTTGACATCGTGGAACCCAGGCATCCTTGCGCAGGAGGACTCAGCATCGACGACGTACAGCGCCGCATCCAGCAACAAGTGCAGGACCTGCACCTCGACGAGACGTTCGCGATGGGCAAGGAGGTCCTTGGCCGGAACCTCGCAGCGGGGCGCGACAAGGCGAGTAGCGTCTTTAGCAAGCTATATGCGGATATGGAAGCTCTTCGAGAAGCGCAAAGGAAGCGGGCCGAGGAGGCTAAAGCGGCGAAAGCGGCAGCAGAGAAGAGTGGAGGCACCTCATCTGATAATGCGGATGCTTCGAAGGCACAGCAAAATACGAGTTCGGTCGGCTCCCGAGCCAGCGCGTACATCGGGAGCTGGACGTCGTGGGCGGATCAGAAACGGAAGCAAGGCTGGCGAACGAGCAGCCATGGCAGCGACAAGGCCGCGGGCAGCGGCGGCGGAGGCGGCGGCTGGGGATTCGGCGTCCGCCGGTCGAGGAACAGGGACTCGACGATGAGCGAGAAGTGCGGCCCTCTCGGCAGCCCCGGAATGCCCTCGTCGCCGACGCCGTCAACCCTCGAGAAGTTCCAGATGATCAGCATGGCCGGCCCGGACCGGGCGAGCATGAGCAGTGACAAGAGCGGGACTACCGCTAGGCACGGCAGCTTCGACGAGAGCATCCTGGACGCCGCGGGCTCTGACAGCGACGGGCCCTCGAACCCGGCCAGTCCCGTCAGGTCCCAGAAGCGGGCCAGTCGCAGGATCGGGGGCGCCGGCGCTGGCGCGGGTACCGGGGACACGGCCGTCACAGCCAAGGGGGACGCCGTCAAAGCGGACGTGGGAGCGGGGTCGAGCGCGTAACGGCCAGGAGAAGCCAAGGACGCTGAAGCCGGAAGCGCAAAATTAGTGCCGTGCAATGCAAGGAGTCTGCCCCTTTGCCCCACGCTACGAATAATATGTCGGATGAAGAAAGGAAGGTAACCATGGCGCCGCGGCAGGCGGTCGGGTCCGCTAGGGTCTAAAGGGCCACTAGAACATAACTCCAACGGCGAGCTGAGGAAACGAAAGCGCGTGGCTACGGGAGCCGGTGGTGCGGTGGTGCTGCAGCGAGATCCTGTGGCCCTCGGCACGCGGATGGATGACAGAAAAGGAGGGGATCTATGTTCGGAGGGGCGATGATACAGACAAGAAAGGGGAGGCGCCACGACGTCCTGCCCGGCTCAGGGGCAACCACGACCAGTTTGGGTGATTCCGAGGGATCGATGTTACCCGTTCACGCATCTCTCTCCCAACCTGGGTGCCTAAGGAGGAAGTATGAATGTAATGCATATATACGTACGCACGTACGTATGTATATAGAAGACAACAACCTGGCCCAACTACGCGCCTTACGCACGTGCGTTAACTAGACTAGTCTAGGTACTTTTCCATCAACGCCGGCCGATCGCATGAGGTGAACGGGCGCAGGAAGTCTTCTCCATGACACCCGGTCGTGTCGAGTCCGGTTTCAAGTGGATGATGGAATGATCCGGACCGATCATCAGCGCAGCGCCTACCTCCCGCTTCTTTCCCTAGGCGTACCACACGGGTGCTCATATCGATTCCTTTTGTCTCATCCTTCTCTACATACTCTCCCACCGGAGATAGACATATAAGCGCAGGGGTGATGGACCAGGAAGAAGAGCCCTACGTATACGGGGTATACAGAGAGACTTACTTGTCTATAACCCCTACCCCGAGGCCCCTTAGAGGATATCGACAATGACAAGAAGGCGTGCGCTGGGATTCGAGTACGACCTGTTATGTATTGTTTTATTAAAACTAAAAGGGGGGTTAAGGGGAAAGATTAAAAAATTAAAAACGAATACGGAAAAAGCGATAAGGAAATAAAAAGGAGAACAAAAAAAAGGGGGGAAACAGTGACTTGTTGCCCTATTACTCCTTTTCTCCCACCCAGTAGACTCCGTACCAACACCTCCAATCTCCCAAGCACCAAGCACAAATACACCGATAACGAGCTCATTCTATTTAGAGAAGCCATACCGACGTCGGTCACGTTAGATTGGCATGAGAGTAGATCCTCCGGTCTTCCGTATCATCCCGTCTAGGCATTCATCTAATTATCCGTATAACCACCTACCTACCTGGTTATAGTGTTCTATCTACCCGTCCATCCATCCAGGACGCCCTCCTCACCCGCTCCCCACCGCCTTCGCCCATCTCCTAACTTACCTATGTAGGTGCCGTAGCAGGAAAATGGGAGGGCTTACGGGAGCCGCTGGCGGGTTCGGCGGGTGGTTGGTATCGGCGGGGACGGAGTATACATACGAACGATGCTCGTTGATTTGCAAACGTACCTGCCTAGATGCATATATATGCGACTCAAGTACATAGTATGCATGCATGTATGTATAACGGGCGGAGAGTCAAGGGTCAAGGGTCGGTCTTACGGAGACGCTGGAGTTCTATGTCAATGCTGGGGAATGGTTACTTGGTTACCTGTGTGGGCAGTGACAGACGTGACATATATGAGCATCTCCTCGACTAGGCCACCGGACTGACTACCCGAGCAATATTCCCCTCACAAAGCATCGTCCTTATGCATGCTGCGTATAGTAGAGGAGCAACACATGGGACTTTATACCGATAATATATTAGACAAGCGAAAGATCACTAAACCTGGACGTTGACATAGACACGCACGCACGCACATAAAGTGATAGGAGGACAAAATGACGTTCGCTTTCTATTCAGTCCCTTTTTCCCTCTCCCTGTCTACCTGAAGTGCCGTTACTCCCATGCGTATTTTGCTTCGTCGTGAACATCGTGTGCCAATCCACCGGCCAGCCGGTCGTCTTGCCAGCATCAGAAACTACACTGGCCAAGTGAGGGCGCCGTAACGCGCGAGACACGAGACCGTATAGTAGACCACGGCTGGGAGGCGAGCTTATCCTAGCGACTTGCTGCTGGTGAGGGATGGGTAGCCCGCCGTGGGGAGGGTGAACCGAGGCGCACTCTTTAGTGTCGCCTATGCTCGTCTCCGACCCCGGCCGGAGTCGCTCCCGGCCTTTTCGCGAGCCAGAGCGGTTCTGAACTTCCTCCGCACGCGGTCCGCTCCATGACCAGGCCAAATAAACCCTTCGTCTTTCAATATCCAGCGCGCATGACGACAGCCGTCTGTCGCCATCGCTTTCACATACCCCACCGCTACGATGCCTCCTGTTGCGTTTATAGTGGAGGGTTCGTCAAAGACCGTCGCGTCGCCAAGAGCTTCCCCGAAAGCCGAAATTAAGGACAGGTTGGTAATGCCGTGTACTGGTAATGTAGTAGATATGGTATTCTGGTTCGTGGTCTCGTCGCATTACGCACGGGCCAGACTCTACAAAACCTATTTAGAATGAACCGGTTCTTGACGGTTACTGGCCGTTGGTGAATTGGTCGACCGCCGGCATGTTCGACTCCACGTTGTGGTAATCAAGAATCTCCGAGTACCTGTTGCCTCAAAGAGTCTGTTAGCCATCATGCTCTGTGGGTCATTGTTTTCGTTGTCCTTGTCTCTCTTCTAGTCCCGGATTCAGCACTCACATCATGATCTTCCATGTGTCGACAGGCAGGTCAGCATCGTTAAAGCTCCAGTCGAATTTCTCCTCCGCGATTGGCTCATCGGTAGGGTCATGGTAGGGGGCAAGGTATTCGTGTGCCAAAGCATCCGCGGCGGTAATCCGCTTCTTCGGGTCGAATACAAGCATCCGCTCGAGAAGGTCAATAGCTTATGATGGGTCAGCGACGGACAGAGAAGAGCCAGTCCTCGAGCTGAGTACTAACCTGCCGGGTCGGCGTTCTTGAACTTGTTCTTGAGCGGCTGTCTTTCCCGCTTGGGGAGAGACTTGACGAACCTCAGAGTCTGCAAATCGTGTTAGCAGACAGCCCCTGGAGACTTTGGGGTTCCGTCGTTCTTACGTTCTCGCTAGCGATCGTGTTGATGACATCATCGGGGGGGGTCCCGAGTAGCTCGGTAATGATGGAGAACTGGTTAACATGGTCCTTCCCGGGGAACAGAGGCTTGCCCTCCAACATCTCGGCGAAGATGCATCCGGCACTCCAGATATCGACCTCGACGTCGTATTTTTGCCAGGTGAGCATGATCTCGGGGGCGCGGTAGTATCTTGTCGATACATAGCCCGTCATCTGGGGGTCCTGAATTCTTGCCAGACCAAAATCGCAGATCTTCAAATCGCAGTTCTCGTTGACCAGAATATTACTGGGCTTCAGGTCGCGGTGGACAACTCCGGCAGAGTGTACGTATTTTAAGCCCCGCTATACATCCATCGAATTAGCACCAATCGTATTTTGAGGGGGCGGATCCCATGCAATCTACCCCGCCATGGGCCAGGGAATAGGGACAGAGGAATGCAGTCAACGTACCATGATCTGGTAGAGGAAATACTGAATGAATTGCTTCTCCAGCGGTCGTGAGGTAAGTAACCGATGCAAATCTGTGCCAAGGAGCTCCGTCACGAAGTAGCTGCCGACCCCAGTTAGTACATCGTCCTACATCCCCAGATATGCATCGGAAGTCTAAACAGGGCAACCAAACATACATGTCCTCAAGAGGAGAGATGAAGATATCGCTAAGGGAAATAACCTTAACGGGTAAGAGTTAGTGGGACTGGCGATTTCGAGTACGTCGAGATGTGTGCGCTAACATTTTCATGTCTGAGGTGCTTCAGCAGCTTCAGTTCTCTGTATGTCCTCTTGGCCAGGACCGGAGTGCTGAATGGCTTCATGATCTTCTTGACGGCGACATTCTGGCCCGTAAGCTGATCCTTCGCCGAGCTAAACACCATAGATGACTCGTTAGTTGCATATTTCCCTTTTTCAGTATCGCTCCAGAAGGCGCACGCACTGCCGGAACGATTAAAGACAAAAAAAAATATCTCGTTGCAACTCACCAAACAAGACCAAAGGCTCCCATTCCAACGGGTTGCAGATCCGAGTACCTGTAGCCCCGTCAGTCAATCCAGAAATCCGAGCGCATTAATGGCGCATACCTAGAGGTTATCTCGAACGTGGTCCCGAAGATCTGAGCTCTTACGAATTCGGCCATGGTGGACGTGGTGTGTGTCTGAAGTTGAAGAGAGGGAGAGAAAGTCGGTAGCGATGGTGGGCGGAAGAAGAGAGAGAAGACAGCTGGAGGTAGCGAGACGCGGGGCTGTAAGGTTCGACGTTGGCGTTGGCGTTGGCGGGTGGATATCAATTGCTCTTGAGATTGATGCCTCAGAGGGGTAGGTTAAAGTTAAGTAGCTAACGCCGGAAAGCGAGTAAGTACCTTGTCGTAGTCGATGCAAAAGCTGAAAACAGATAGGCTTTCAAGGAGGAGGCGAAAACTGAAAAGAATGATGGAGACAATTTTCAAGATGGTATTTGGGGAAAGGCGATGGTAAAGTGGGAAAGGTGCTCAGAACAGGATTTCTAGGATTGGGGGGGTAATAGTTGTCTGTTCAAGTGGCACTACATAAGTAAGTACCTATTTGAACGGCTTGATGGATGAATGAATGGTGAATAATAAGGTTCCTCCACACTTGTGTTGTCCAGTGCTGAAGGACTGGTTGTCAGGACCAGTTTAAAGTAGGACTTGGACTTATTATTTGCTGCAACGAGGTAAAATTGGAAACGGTTACAGTCTCTGGACCATTCGCATCAACCAGGTTTCCCTAGTGGCGATCGCGATCGGCGGGAGAGGGGAGTAAGAGAAAATTCAATGGCACGAGGTGGATTACTTCTTCGTAGGCGCTGCCGAATCAGCATTGAAGGCCGAACGCGGGCCAGATACCGGTGCTCAAATTCAGGATGATTGGATAGCTTGGGTTGATTCCGGTGATTTGTGTCGATTGCTTGCCATGGGCAAATGTGCATGCTGAACAGTCTGAGTGACTGTGAAGGGCAGAGCCAGAACAGAAGAAGTAGAGTACAATTCGTATGTACGGAGTATGTAACCATATGCACTCAATTCTTCCAGCGTCTCTCCCCTCTCTACAAGCTCAGATGTGCCTGCCCCTAGCTTGACGAATAGATGCACCGACCCAAGCAGCACTTTTATCTGCGTGGGCATGTGCATCCACCTGCAGTCTGGATAACAGAACGGCCATGGAGGGGTCACCTTGATATGTGCACTTGCATTGTTCAATGATTCGATGCCAGGCCCCGTCTTCCGAAAAGCGCACACTTCATTCATCACGTACCTCAGGAGACTAGCGAGTTCTTATCCAGGTTGAGCTGTATCGTAGAGAGATGAGGCGTGTATATAGGTATCGGGGTTCAGGCCGCGCTACCAAGGTTGCGTCGTGTCGTTTCCGGCGTAATGGCAATCGGCTTTTGGGTTGACCGGTATCAAGTTGAAAAATTATTGACTTCAAAGAAGAATGGCTAAGTCAGCTGCTCAGCTCACCCCGGATCTTGAGTACACGTAGTAAACAGACAGGCGTATATCTCCGTGCGACAGGAAAAGGGGACGGCGAGGTTCAGGCTGGGCTTACAGCTTCATATGCAATGCAGCATATAGATGTGGCTTGCGGGTGGGAATGTGAGAATGCAATTTATGATAGAATCGCATCAGTTGACAAGGAACGCTGTAGATCTCCGGCTATCCGCTCGTGAAACGTCTATAAGGAGTGTCGATCTCGACTTTGTCCAACGACAGCTCTAGAGGATGTGCAAGGGGGAGGCTGTTTAATGGGTGGCGAGAGTGTCCTAAAGAGGCAAGCCGTTGTTAGAATTTAGCCCGAGCCCTATGGATGGGTTCCCTTGTAGAAGAAGGTCGTAGGCTTTGGATGTAGAGCTTTGGACAGTTGGATTGTTTGTCTTAATTTTCTTTGACCGTCACAGAGAGATGAAAGTATGTTTCGACAAGAATTGCGTCAGAGAAGAGGAGGAACCGTTATGCAGAGTTCTTAAAGCGAACCGATATTTCCGCTGAGGCACAAGTGTCCAAGCTACCTAGGTTCTATAAGCTTCCTGCCATGGTTTCTTAACTCTTTGCTGTATCCGCGGGAAAAGCTTCCGTCGCCCAGCGACGTAGCTGCCCGGGTCTATGCCTCAACCTGCATGACGAAAATTGAGGACAAGACCCTGATAGAACTCCCATCTTCCTACAGTAGCTTGTCACGTACGATTTTCCGTTGCAGGCTACCAAGGTAGGTATGTAGCTAGGCTTGGGTTTCCTAGCCCTCATATAGCATCCGCGGGGACATACGTAGTGGTTGAAAATACCATATATACTAAAAGACTAGCTATATACTGCCTATCATGCGAGTATAGACCTGATCTCTCCCCTATACTTAGGTAGACCTAGTTGCAACGCCTAACTAGCGGGCTGGTCCGTCAAAACTCGACTAAACAGTATTTTTCGATGATACATATATGCATCTATTCCATGACTTTACGCGAATTCCATATATATAAGGAGGCATCTTGGTTATCGATCGTAGGAGCCGTACATAGAAAAAAAAATGCTCATTACAGCCCCATATGCTAAGTACCAGCTATTATGGGGTAGATTTTGAAACGACGAAGCACCTAAACGCTGACGTCATTGTAGTGAGCCGGTAGCCCCTCCCGTGACTCGCTAAGTGAAGCCGACCCCCACATAGGAAGCCATATCGGCACATTCAGTCGCTGCAGCTAATCAGGGTGCAGACGCAGGCAGCAGGCAGAAGGAGACTGACGGGGCTTGCCCTGTCGCGAGCCGATGGAGCGCCTGTACCTTGCAAGGGGCACTGACGGCTCAGCTCCACCTCTGAATCCCAGCCCCTCGTAAACGGCCCGCCATCGAAATCTGAGCGCTTCATCGTTGATTCCTGATCCCTCTCATCCCAATCTCCAAAAGTCCGTTGACTGCAGTGAGCTAGTGACCTGGGCGTTCTGTCCTCTTTTGCGGGCCGGACATTGTGGCGGTCTGCTATCTGACCTGCAGGTATACCCCGCGGCTTTGTCCCCTATTCCGACCGGAGCTTGGGGAAGCTGTTTTCCGACCGTCGGACCCACGAGGCTGGTACAAAGTTAACGGCCCACCAGCGCGAGGCTCCAACATCAGACGGTTGAGCCACAGCTTCCAGAGACTTGTCCCGAGCCAAAGGGCACAATGACGTATTCAGGGTCCATGAGGTTGAAGCCCGTTCAAGGGGCCTTCCAAGGGGACCTACTTTGTCGGATGGGGTTTTCAGTGTGTCGAAGAGACTTGGCGCGAAGGGCACATCAGAACGGATGTTCCAGCAACCCCCGGTCGCAGTATCCTCCGGCCCGCATGAGGCCGGAGCTTTAGCTCCTCGAACTAAAATTCCAGTAGGGCTCTTCCAACATATAAAAGCGCGGGTGGCTCTTCTATGACGTATGCTGCGACGCTACGTCATAGCAGATTTCGCATGTCGGGGTTGGCTTACCTTCACAGAGACAATGAGTATCGCATTCTGGTCAAGAAGGTAATAAAGCCTTTTCAAATTTTTGGCTTAGGGTCCGCGCACCGAGGCAAAGTACGGCAGAACTTTTCGGCGTCGGATCGCTTAGTCAAGGACCCTGAACATCTCTCGGATTATCAGGTTACCTCCTCCTGGCAGGCACGTCCAGTGGCGATGGACAGGACCCTGACGATCCCGTTTGACAGGTGCGATCAGCCATAGCTCCGCAATCAACCGGACTACTTGTGTCAATAAGGCGGGCGATGAGGTCATACACGGAGCCGACGATACAACGTGAAGTATCGCTTATACTAGTATTCGGATCCTGTGACTACGTGCATGTTGACAGTTAACGAACTGCAGATAAACGACTCGGCAACGACTCTCCAGGCGAGAGCGTGCGGCGGAATCTTTTGCAGCCTCCCTTTTTTTTTCCCCTTTCTCAACCCTGGTTACCAACCGGGCATGTTTAAAGGGAGCTGGTTCGGCTCCACGTTCAACGCCAGTGGGTGATCTCGGCTTCTGCATAAGGTTCCTGGAAGTCTGCAGTACACAATGGGTCCTGGCCCTTCCCACTTACCTAGTTCAAGGGCGGCTCCCGTCTCCAGACGCTAACGAAGCCATAAGCCAAGGCATCGTATGTATCTGGTCCCTTCTTTGGACGCTAAATCTATCCGTGTGTAGGATTTAAGGGATGTCTCCCATGGGGTTCACCTAAGAATCCGCAGGCACAGGATTGCACCCTTGCGATATCAAACACGTTAATGCGGACACATCATCTTCGATATAGAATATGAGCAGGTGATTCTACTGACTCCTCAACATGAAGCTATACGACACTGGCTCGTGGTGCTTCCAACACCTACCAGCAGCATAGCGCGAAATTTTGACTGTTTGGATGTGCAAACAACTCTCACCGTTGTATAATCATATGGAGGAGTCTACCTGTGCCTGTTAACTTCGAAGGTTCATAAGCCGACCTCATCATTCTTTGCCCACAACAGGACAGACCGGAGTAAGTATCCTCTAGCTTCTAGTTACTGCTAGCACTTGTCTCGCATTCAAAACGGTTAGTCCACGGCCAGACACAGCCCTTGTTATCTCTAAGATAAAACCTTTCGGTTCGAAGCTTCACTTTTAAGGGCCAGGTTACAATACAGAGATAGTATAATCAGGTTAGAGGTTCATCCTGCAACGGTGGACTTATACATACTTGCTGTATTACTCCCGTGACGGCAGCACCTATACCTACAATAATACCATCATACCTCACCGCAATATTACCGTGAAGTAAGGCAAAACCCTCCTCCCACTTACCCCTATCCTACCATAAGCGGCAACCCCTTACACCTGCGATGAACACGCCCATACTACTCCCAGAGAGCACACACTCCTCATCCAAAACCCCCTCAAGATGCGTACTGGAAACACTCCACGCGGTAGATAGACAGGGCACTTTGAACAGCTTCCTCCCCATCCCCTACGAACCGCCCCCATTCCTATTCAAGGACCATCTCTGCCTCATCTCCAGCTCTGACGCATCCATCTACAATAGCTGTGCATCGCAGACTTCTCAAGGCGCCATAAAGACATCAGAAAGATATCGTTGATGTCGTCTTTTAATATAAGCTGTATACATCACGTTCCCCCCAGGTCGAAGTGCGCAAGCCGCCGGCCCGAGTGCATGCGTAGGAGGAAGACGTAGGCGCGAGCGCTAGATACCGAGTGGCAAAACCGAGCTGTCACTAGTTATACTCCCGATCTCTACGTCTAGACCAAAGGAAGATAAATAGATACGCAACCCGCCAAATCTAAGCCCATTGCCCAACCCCTCTGAAACTATCCCCTATCCATCATTCCAACCACCCATCTACCCATCTAGTAACTAGGCTCGCATTTTATACGGCAAAAATACGGCGGCCCTGTCGTAGGCGTAAATAGGAGGGACGAAGGACCGGAACTAGTATCGGCACATCAGGCGCGAAAGTTCACTCAAGCGATACTCGAATTTATGGCTACCTAGCTATATTGGTAAACGGGCTGTTTAGCTTAGGTAAAAGACCATCCCCAGAGACCCTTCGACGTAACAAAACCACGCAGTCCGCATTGTCGTACCGTTTATCCTCTACGAAGATCTGCAATCGAAGGCAATTCTCTTTCTCACTCTTTTCCTAAGACTTCTCTCTATCCGTCTCGTTGCGTGGCTACAAGTATCTAGTCGTCGGATGCGGGCATTTCTAATCACCACCACCACCACCACCCCGACTCTCCACTTATTTCTATTTGACGGGCACCGGCTCGATGTTCCAGATGCCCTCGGCGTACTCGTTGATGCAGCGGTCCGAGCTGAAGAAGCCCATGCGCGCCACGCTGCGGATCGTCTTGGTGATCCACCCGTCCTGGTCACGGTACGCCTCGTCGACGAGCTTGTGCGTGTCGATGTACGACTCGAAGTCGTCCGATACCAGGTAGTAGTCGCCGTGCTCGCGCACCGCTGAGATGAGCGCGTTGAAGTCGTTGGAGTCGCCGAACATGCCGCCCTCGATGGCGTCGAAGACCTTGTCCAGCGCCGGGTCGATGGTGTGCTGGCCAAACCGGTGCGCGTGGCGCAGGTCCTCGACATCCTCGGCCAGGTTTCCGAAGAGGAAGATGTTTTCCTGACCGATCTCTCGGGTAATCTCGATGTTGGCACCATCGCAAGTGCCAATGATGAGACCGCCGTTCAACACGAACTTCATGTTGCTCGTTCCCGAAGCCCTGTTTCCGCGTTAACTACATGTTCTCTCTTCACTGTTATCGCGCGTTACTTACTCGGTGCCGGCTGTCGAGATGTGTTCACTCAGGTCGGAAGCAGGAATGATCATCTCGGCCTTGCTAACATTGTAGTCCTCCAGGAAGACAACCTTGAGTTGATCGCCGATATCTGGATCCTTGTTCACGACAGCACCAACATTGTTCACGAGGTGAATAATTTGCTTGGCCATCCAGTAACCAGGCGCGGCTTTTCCGCCGAAGATGGAGACGCGCGGCTGCTGCTTCTTCCTCTCTTCGGGGCTCATGGCCTTCAGTGCCAGGTATCGGTGGATGACACCGAATATGTTCAGCTGCTGACGTTTATACTCGTGGATCCTCTTTACCTGAACATCAAAGAGGGCGGATGGGTTGACATTGATATCCAAGGTGGACTTGATATACTTCGCAAGGCGGACCTTGTTGGCGTACTTGATCTCGTACCACTCTTTCCTGAACGCCTTGTCGTCGACGAACTCCTCGACCTTGTTTAGAAGCGTAAGGTCCTTCAAGAAACCGTGCCCTCCAGTTTTACTAGCTATGAGCTCGGATAACCGGGGATTGGCTTGATGCAGCCACCTTCGTGGCGTAATACCATTCGTGACGTTAGTGAACTTGTCAGCGCCAAATACGGTGACAAAGTCTTTGAAGACAGTTGTTTGAATGAGATCCGAGTGAAGCTCGGCGACCCCGTTCACCTTGTGGGAACCAACGACGGCCAGGAAGGCCATGCGAACCATCTTTGGCTCGGATTCCTCAATAATCGAGACCGCGCGCAGGAGGTCCCTGTCATCGGGGAATCTCTTCTCTACCGACTGAAGGAAGAAGAGGTTGATGTCGAAAATGATTTGGAGGTGGCGGGGCAGCAGGTGCTGCATCAGGCCGACAGGCCATTTCTCAAGAGCCTCTGGAAGCACGGTATGGTTGGTATAACCGAACTAGGACCAGTCAGCGAGAGTTTACCTAGATGTCGACGTACATCTTTAGCTCACCGTGGCCGTGACGATGTTCCAGGCCTCGTCCCATTCGAGACCCTCTAGGTCGATAAAAATACGCTGCAGCTCAACAATGGCGAGCGTCGGGTGGGTATCATTGAGCTGGATCGCAACCCGGTCGGGGAAGTCTCTCCAGGGGCGCTTGGACTTCTTGAACCGGCGGACAATGTCGTGCAGCGAGGCAGCCACCCAGAAGTATTGCTGCTTGAGACGCAACTCTTTGCCCCGTTCCAGATTGTCGTTCGGATACAGGACCGCGCTGATGGTCTCAGCTCTCTGCTGTTCGGCTACTGAGCTTTCGTAGTCGCCACTATTGAACTTCTGAAAGTCAAATTCGCCGCTGGAAGCCTTGCTGGACCAAAGTCGCAGATTATTCGTTGATGGGGTTTCAAAGCCGGGAATCGGCATGTCAAAGGCAGTGGCTGTGACGATCTCGCCGCCCTCCCAATGGGCCACCGTCTTTCCATTCTCGTCTTGGGATTTGCGGACTTGGCCGTAGAACCGAATCTGTGCCAAGGTAAGCAACTGACCTTAGGAGAATGCTCCGCATACATTGGCACTCACATCGACCGTTACATCGTGTCTTGGAAATTCCCAGGGGTTGACGTCAAGCCAGTACTCAGGAACCTCTACTTGGTAGCCGTCAATAATCTCCTGCTTAAAAATACCGTAGCGATATCTCAAGCCGTAGCCCCAGGCAGCAAAGTCGAGAGACGCCAGACTATCGAGGAAGCAGGCAGCGAGTCTACCAAGACCTCCATTGCCGAGAGCAGCATCATGTTCCTGGCCAATGACATCTTCAACGCGGAAACCAAGATCGTTGAGGCCACCTAGAACATAAGTCAACACCCAGTTTCAGAGTGCTTGGTGCACAGGGGATGCTATCATAATACTCTTTGCAGTTTCCTTGGCTCCGATGTTCAGCATAGCGTTATCCAGCGCACGCCCCATCAAGAACTCCAGACTGAGGTAGTAAACACGCTTTCCATCGGCCAGAGTGTGGCGCTGTTGCGTCTTGTTCCACTCCTTGACCAGACGGTCGCGGATGGCCAAGCTGGTGGCTGCGTACGCGGCCGACTCGTCACAGTTGAACAAGCTACGAGCCAAGGTGGTCTCGACATGACGGACAACTTCCTTCTCGAAGTCGTCTTTGGTCTTGAAGCCTTCGAATGCGTGCTTGGTCCAAGCCTCCCGTTGGGGCTCAGGGATCGAAGCTATAGGAAGCAGTGACAAATTAGAATAGGCCAAGAACTACTTTTAAGTCATAACGTAAATTCCTGGGGAGGTTTATACAGATAATAGCCTATAAATCATACCTTCTACGATCTTGATTTCTCCAGGGCCGAAACCGGTGGCAGTGCGCTTGTGCTTCGGCCTAGAGATGCCGGCGGGTCCTACGGAGCCGACAATGTCGACGACTGGAGCATTGGTCGAGGGGCGACGTTGCCGGCTGGTCGGAAGACGCTTCTCTGTAGAGGCCATCTTGGTTGGAGCGTCCTATCTGAGGATCGCAGCGAACAGATTGCGAAAGTTAGAGGTGGCTACGAGCACCTTTGCTAAGAAGAAAGCCGTCAGTTAAGAAACGTACGCAAATAAACTCGGGTATGCGATATTGTTGGCAGGACACCTACTATAACACCGAACCTGAAAAGTCCCAGTCTTAGACAACCGTAAACACGGACAGGTTGAGGAATGAGGGGGGATAATGAGGAGGGGAATGCGGGGCAGGATCGGTTCGTCTCACATGCAGGTGATGAAGCTCAGGGGTGAAGGGCGAAGAGATACGAACCCAGCTCGAACAGGCGGGGGAGCGAGACAATTTGAACTTGATTTTCAAAATACATGAAAATCCGTTGGTACTTATGTATATGACAGAGACGCTCTTGAGAAACCGAACAAGACGAGCTCATAGGGGACGAGATTGGGATCGGGAAAAGGAATGGATATAACGAGATGCCCAACTGCCCACGTTTAAGTTACTGCATGGCACGGCAAAGCACAATGACGTGGTTTGGTGAGGAGATCATGCGACGAAAAGACGTGAAGCCGTAAGTTGCAAGCAAGCTGCAGCTGCAACTACTATACTCCACTTAAGTAGAGAGGCCTGGCCAGGTAGTCTCCGGAGTCCATAAGGCCATAGTCTATTAGCATGCCATGGAAGGAAACGATGGAAGGCGGCGCTGGTCTCGCACTTGCTCAGACGGGTCCTCTCTACTGTAGGTAACTGCTCGATGTCAGAACGAAGAGCGATCGTTCGTTCCTTAATGGGATGATAGTAGCCCCGTAATGATCTTAGAAGCGCCATACTAGTGCTGTAGGTATTTTAGTCAAGCACATAGCAACTAGCATCATATTCCGTATCGTGGCATGGTTTGCTTTTGTGAGTCTCCATGGCAAGCAGTGAGTTACTACATAATTCTAGACGATTATTTACAACCCAGCTTGAACGCCGAAGCGCCAATAGCGATAATAGACATCTCATCGTACTACGTGTGCATATACAGCCTGGTCTACATGAACCATCTCAGATTTTATCTACTTTTCTCTGCCACGTGCAAATGCGCACGCAGTATACAGTAGTTTGAGGAACGCGTATTATCTCGATAAATTGAGGAAAACTAACAAGGAGCTAATGCAAGGGGGGCGGGAAGACCCCCCCCCCGGTTCTTCCCTTGGCATGATCTTCCTTTTAGTTGCTGTAAGCTACCTTCGGTTAGACGCCCTTTAAGCGAGCCCGGTGATTCTGGGAGATCAGCAACACTTAACCGCCTACGGCCATAGCGCTTCGTTAGGTTTTCCTCAAAATAATTCGGTACTATGAGAATGCGGGGTATAAGCATAGGCACCTAACAACGCTGTAGCTGCGTATCAATGTTGCTTCGTGTGTAAATAGCATGCAGAAGAAAACCCCACCTTTGGCCTCTACTAAAGTGAGGTAATATGAGTCGAGACTTCTTATACGCCTTATAATACTGCTGAGTTGTCTAAACACTGACCAACAGGCTGCCTGACTGCCTGACACCATATGCATGTGCGTCTTCGTCTCGTAATACTGCCTGGATATCTATCCCGATGGCCACGGAGCGAAATGACACAACTCCATTTTCTGAATCCCATCTGGGCTCTTACGGCTACCTGTCGTGCTAAGCTTTGCCTGTGAGACGAAAACATGTAGTATGCATGTAGTACGCTAGACGGGATGAGGTCGACAAGGTGATTGGGTACTTAGGCATCTACGTCCCAACATCAATTTGTAACCTCTTTCAATTTTATCGGAGGGCACGAGCAACATCGCCCTTCCCCCCTTTTCTCATGCATGCGATCTGCGCTCGTATCGCCGCTTTCGACACGCGAGGGTAAAATCTGCGTGCATGGCTCTCAGATGTTTCCTCAACTATGCCATAAGCCTTAACCGGATGGCATGCTACCCTGCGGATTGCACCATCCACTGCCACTTACAATAGGAACCATCGTTTGGGTAGATCAGAGATCGCTTTAGATGCCTACTTAGGTAGGTAGGGTATTGGCGGGATTCCCTAATGCAGAAACCCGAGAAAATCCAGGGATCCCCCCTTAAACAGGGCAGACATACACTGGTTGGGATTTCTTTCAATTCTTTTACCGTCTCGGAGGTATCAAGTTGCCAGGCGAAGCTCCATTCAGGATACTAGATTTGGAAGGACAACTCTCATGGGTGGAACCGGCATCGCGGCAGCGCTTGGCGAATTTTCGGCCCGGCCCGGCCGGCCGGTCGTCGGTCAATTAAGGTGCTGTATAGGGCTTCCATTAACAGGTGTTGAGAAATATATTCATGACATGTCATCGTGTTCAACAGCAGTCGCGTCGCTATGATAGGGCCCGAACCAAAGCAGTAAAACATCATCTGCCAGACAGAATAGAGCCGCTTATGCCCAACGCAAAATTATCCGTCCTTGCTCTTGTGCCACCCCCCCCCCCGTGTGTGTATGGTCCAGTTAAGGATGAGCGCGAATACAATGCTGACCTTGCCGCACGGAGATGGGGAAAACGATGAGAGAAATATTGCAGCCAGTCTTATTCGTTGAATTGTTCGGCTTGCCTCGATCGTAACGCATCAGTAATGCGTAGGGATATCGAAATCTGCAGAACCACGGCGCCCCAACGCCTTGCAGAAAAGATGATGTCCCCAACTCCAGTCCAATGCTTAAAAACTTCCCTTTTCATTTTCCGGCGTGATGATGACCAGGACCAGGCATGGTATTTGATAAAAGTCGAATCACAGAATGCCAGAGTCCTTAAGTGCGTTATTCAGTATCGTTTCCTTGACGGCCGCGAAGACCAACCGGATATTCGATGTGTCTGTTGCTTGAGTCAAGCTGTCCTCGGTTAGCATCTGTGGAACTCGAGCAGCAGAGCTCATAACTTACTGAGGATAAAGATTGAGGTGAGCCCTGTTAACCTGATTGAATCTCCATAATAGGTATTTCGCTGCCTTGTTGACATCATTGCCCCCCGAGTAGTCCGGGAAATAATTCCCTAACGGTGATCTCGGTAGTTTGACCTTGAATATGTCGACCTTGTTTAGGAATAGGATGATACTCGTGCGCATGAACCACCTGGAGTTCACCACCGAGTCAAAAAGGAGTAGGCTTTCCATCATGCGGTTCTACCGTCCTGTCAGCGCCGTTAAAGCAATTCCGTTCCAACGACCTACCTGGCTACTTTCTTCGAGCAGCACTTGATCGTACTCACTCAACGCCACGCAAAAGATGATAGACGTCACGTTCTCGAAACAGTGAATCCATTTCTTCCTTTCGCTCCTTTGGCCTCCGACGTCAAACATGCTAAACACGGACCGTTAGCTGGGGGTCAAACCATGTGAGATGGCCGGTATCTCCTACTGAATGCTAAGAGCTCCCATTTGGAACCGAGTCTCATAAATACCCGTCGTCTTCGTCCTTGCACGTAGGACGTCCATCTCATTTGGAAGGTAGTCCGGTGCGCATATCCGTGACACCTCGTCGAAAAAACTGAGAGACCGGTCAGCAAACCCATAGGATATCTAAATGGACCATACTAACTATTCGGCAGAATCCATGAGGTAGAACTCGGTGGCATGCTCCATTAGCTTGTCTATGCAAGGGTCATGCCACAGCGCCTGTACTGCAACGCCGACTTCGGGTTCGATGCTGGCCGAGGGCCCGGCCTCAACAGTGTACCCTAGCAGGTAATCACAGTAGCCCTTTGTTTCCGGATTACTCGGCTCGATGTCGAACTGGTCCATGGCGATTACGAGGGCTCTGGCGCATTCAAGCAAGTTTTTGAAGACGGTTACGCGGTAGTTGTACAATTCCTCCGCTGAATAGCCTTTCAGATGTATGATCTTCATCTGCTTAACAATCGTTGATTTCCCGCTCTCACCGGAGCCTGTGTAGAACTTTGTTTAGCCGCGCGCTTCGACGTGGATCCCATGAGGACTCACCAAGTAGTAATATCTTGCATTCTCGCCGCAATCTCTTCGAGTCCTCGTCAAGCGCTCGGTCAATGGCTTGGCTCCGCTTCTTCTGCTCTTCCTCCTCTTTGTTTGAACTCATGCAGTTTCCCATTTTGAACATGCTCCAGGGGCCTTATACGGCCCGGCAAAGGAGGTTGACAAAAACAATTGGAACGGCGATATTGGCGTGTCGATCAATGCCCAAGGCTTAAGCGAACAATGCGAGCCAATTCCGTCAGGACATCGTCTCGGAGAAGGCGTCTTCCCGTAATAGCGAAGTCGCTTATGGGACAGGTCGTGGCGAAACTCACTGCTTCGGTGTTGAGTCAGGATGGCGTGATATTCGAGCTACCATCTAGATGACGACTCGGGAACGTGAGGAAGCAATCGCCGTTATGGCAGTCGTTTTTGTTTGGGGGCCGGTTGAGCAACCACTAGATAGCTTCGGTGTGAAGAGGTCAAGATGAAGCCGAAGGCACAACAATAGCTTTCAAGTAGGAGAAGGTTCGCTTAGGGTTTGAGATAGATGACGAAATTGAGTTGGCAAGTGAAGAGAGATGCGCAGGGGAGTGCCTTGGAGCTAGACAGGCGTAAGTACTACCTCAGGCGTCTAGTCGCAAGGCGGTTGATGTTTAAACCGAAGCGGTGCGGCTGGTTGGCCATTTGGCTTTATCCCAGCAGGTGGCAGTACGGATTTATGTGGACTCTGGGGAGTGGGCCACGCGGCGGACTGGATGTGCATGGGATGGGCAGTGACAAATGTGGATGCCAATCCAGTAAGTACGTAAAATAGAGGTGCAAACACGGAGACGGTATTGTTTAGATAAATGCCTCTTTGTTTCTCTACACCTATATGGAACATATATAGAAGGTATCAAAGACTTTGGAACAAAGAAACGGCACAGAGAACGTGCTAATGATAATTCTCTGTCAACCTGAAAGATAATGCCATGCGGTCCTTGTTAACATGATGCCATCTATTGCCCGAATTATGTTTGGTAGTTACCTAGGCTAAGTTGGGTGGGATGAGGTTACCTCGAGCGATATACACGAGCGGGTTGCGGTGTTTGCATAAAGCAGGTAGGTAAGAAGAATGGGCAGCAGACATGGAGAGAAAACGAGAGGGTGGCGGAGACACAAGATGCTCACAATGGACGCTGGCTGCTCCACGGCGAACGGCGGTCAGGCAAGAAACAGCGAGGGTAGCGGTAGACAGCACAAGGGGTACTATGGGGTACCATAAGAGAAAAGCAAGGGCAACGATCGCGAGGCCTGTGGCCATTCGGATATGTAACTTGGGATTTTGAAGTTTGTCGATCTCCGAGCTGGGAAGAACCAAAGAGATCGTACGATAATTTCCACCTCATACATACCTCCAGATTCTTCATCTTCTATGCCGGTCTATCGGTTACTGTTGAGAGAGCTATGATATCTCTCAAAGGATCAAGGAACCCGCCCTATGGGCTAAGGCACGTCCGTCTGACTAACGGCCGAAGTGGAGTTCCAATATTAATTCATTATCTTACACATGGGAATTAACAAAGGCCGGTCATCATGCCTCCGGAACGACTTAGTATGTACAGAGTTAGGGCTTCTAGCGCTACTACTCTGATCAGTCCGATCTCCTTTGTGCCTGCGCAGAAAAGAGGCGGGGAACCTTTTATTGTTGAAAGCAAATTGTATAAAGAGGTCAGAGGCGCACGAATGGACGAACTCGGGAGTTGCGAATGGGGAAGCGAACTGGGTCTGGTATACCCTTCTCCGAACCGCACTACGGACATCTATGTATGTCAACATACATATTTCCTGTTACATGCATATACTTCATAGTATGCCTTGCCGCTTCCAATCCTCCCTCATGCATGTTCCCACGTGTATGTAGGCTGAAATTTCTCGCGTTTCTACTTGGCCCGTCCCGGCAAACACGCCTACGCCCAGGATTCCTACACTAAGAATAAGCTCCTAATGGATACTACAATAGCGCCTCCTATATTGGCATCACCATTTGCACCAACTGGGTAGGCTCTGTTTGGCAGGCAAGTGAATTTGGAGTCATATCGATGGGCAGGCTGGTGCTTGATTGGACGGAAAGTTCGATGTTTGCAAACACAGCTGAAGGACAGTCAGACAGCACGTGAACGCTAAAGCTGTGGAAGATCGATCCCCGGCCTTTCTTGAGGTTGTGCCAAGTGTTTCCCCATTACGCCTTGTTGGTACCGGGTGCAGCGAGGGGATGTAGGTATTGCTGTTCTTGTCGACAGGGGTCGGGCTGCATGCTTGTTCGAATTGCGCCTCCAAACATCCGTCCGTCCACTCAGGCCGGTCAAGGGAAGCGCAGATACAAAGTATAACCGCGTGGACATGTAATGGGGAGTGACTGGGAGCACAACCAGGCTGGCCCAGTTCTCTGCCAGTCAACGCAAGATACAAACATTTAACTTATATGAAGCGCAATGTCCCGAAAGCCACTCGGCATATGGCAGTACGTAGCCGAGATGATCTTCGGGCCTTGGAGATGCGTATCGAGATTGCACCCGCCATTACTGGGGCACCAATCCAGTCGCTCCAATGCTCCTGTTTTTTCTCTAGTCTATTAATGGCAAGTCTTCTTCAATTTGGTTTGAATGGCTTATATGTGGAGAGATCTGAGCATCTAGCCTTAGCCTCTTGTGAATAAGCAATGTCGATGCGAGCCGGTTCACGAACCCAAGTGGGTTCCTTTCCTGGATGGATGCACTTAGCAAGGACCATCTTGCACACCGGTCCAATACGCGGATATCCATGCTATCTTTCGAGTTTGATGGAGAGGCTGCACTTTAAGTGTGGATATTACATACTATTCAAGCACAGAAAGCGAAATTACTTACTTACCTTGTCCATTAATACATTACCGGTTGTGGCATTGATCCCTGAAGGATTCGATCGTGAATCTGCCAATCACAGCATATCATCCGGATAATACATCCCACGTGGCAGCTGGAGTCGAGAACAAGGTACACCGTCAAATAAGTTAAAAATAACACAGCCCCACAGCGTGCTGGCTTTGCAAAGGATGCCAAGTACTGTTGGTTCCATCCCATCTGTCAGCCGCGTATCATGGTCATCAGATCCGCTGGTATAGGGGAAAACTATACATCAACCCTGCAAGCAACCAACCAGATTCCCGGGAACGTGCTATTGATGGACTAGTCCCATCCACTCAGTCACCGTTTATATTCCACAGGCAATACACCAAGTTTTCTAAGCTTGATATCACATCTGTTCGACTAAAGAGTAAAGGGGGGTTTCGTCAATGGACACCTGAGCATTGACTTGCTCCCACTAATTCAAGTGTGGTCCCCATCCGACAGCATCGCCATCATCCATTAGCCACTATGCGAGTCCGTTCTCAAACATCGAGCTTTGACAGTTGATATTAGTCCTCAGACATTTCGGAGCCCCCTTCGCAGCGCACCTTCACCTAAGATATCCAAGGCCGAGAAAGGGAGAAACGACGATGCTATGGAGGACGATGGCATTACCCGCAGCCGGGGAGATCCAGCGAAGTATTGGTAGTTGGAACACCTCACACCCGGGAGGCATAGAATATAACTCGTCACAAACTTCTTGCACAGTTATTCTTCAGCCCCCCAGCCACCTGAAACTGGGCGCGGTTGCAGGCATACTTCTGCAAGCGAGGTGAGATCTCTAGCCGGAAGCAAGGCACGCGGCTACCGGCGACTTGGGACTGTATTCCTGAAACAAGGTATTACTCGGCCGAGTTTCGTCTTACATATCATACCGCGAACGGGCCTACCAACTAGGAATATGCACGAGGTTTGTTTCTAGAGACAGACTACCTCGGGTTCCCTGGCACGGCAATACCCGACCCCCCTTCCTCCCTTCCCAGCCCCGCGCGGCAACGCATTTCCCGGTCGATGCCGCATAGAGCTTCCCTTTTCGGCAATCTTCTGGAAAGCTCTGAAAATTTGAATTACAAACATGGTGTTAATTATATACGTACTCCATCCGTGCGGCGATGGGTGTGGTTGCAGTTGCAACAGTTGGCGAATTTTGCCGGCCAATATCCGAGGTCATTGAACCCAAAGAGAAGCATAGAAGACCAGTGTTTGCATCTGCTTATCTCAAGGATTCAATCGGAGATCACAAAGTCGTAGCGCCTCAATAGCTTACTCTATATACCTGCCGTACGAGGTAATTGCGTCGCGTTATCTAACAGCACAGCTGTACAATGGCACTGCGTATTTCGTCAGATATAGCTTTCGCATGTTACCACTTCACGCATGATATCATATAGCGCACGTCTACCCAGGTAGGTCAGAGCTGGGGTTGAGTAGCCCCATATCTGATCCTTTCCGCATGCCGGCCGCTTGACACGACGGACAGACGGACGACTCCTTACTCCCGCCACCTGATACACCAGTTCCCCTTCGCGAAGCTGGGCTCCACGACCTTGCCGAGCATGATGGCCTCGCACTTCCGTCTCGTCTCCTTACCGGAGCTACCGCCGACGACGAACCCGAACGCCACCCCGCGCCGCGCCGCGCTCCGCACCATCTCCTTCTGCTGCGCCCTCCTGAGACCGTCCAGCCGCCTGCGCGCCATCTCCTCCGTCTCCTCGGCCCGCTCCGCGCGCCCCTTCTCCCCGCCGACGCTGCCGTTGACCTCGGACGAGCTCTGGGGCGGCCGGATGCGCGTGCCGCTGCGGACCGACATGCGCGCCAGGACGTCGCCGTCGATGGCCGGCGCGTGTTCCGCGCTTATTACGTCGTCGTCCTCCAAGGCAATGGCGCTGTCGCCGTCACCGTCTCCGTCTGTGTCTGCGTCTGCTTTTTCCGCGGGGTCGTTACCGTCACCATCCTCCTCAGTAGATATCGGTAACGCCCGGGAGGCCCTGTTCTTCTTGCGGCCAAACGTCTTCTCGGGATCGTTGCGGTCGCCGAAGACGCGCCTCTCGACCTCGTCGCACGAGACCAGAATTCGAGGGTCGCCCTTGGCGGCCTTGTTCTTTTTCATCTTGCTGTTCTTCTGCCCATCTCGGTTCTGGGCTGCCTTCATTCCGGAGGCGCCCTTATGTCCGGGAGGGTGGTCGGCGTGGACTCCGTTCCCTGCTTCTCCTACTTCCTGTTTTTGCTTTTCAACATCTTCTTCTTCTTGTCCCTCGAGCATCCGCACGAAGGCCGCCTCGATCTCGCGGTCGATCCTCCCCGGCTTGTTGTTCCGGCAGCGCGCGGAGCAGTACTTCGCAGGCGTCGAGCCCTTGGGGTCTCCCCCGCTCTTGGTCGCAGCGGCGTTGGTCTTGCGAGTGCTCACGGCGCGCCCGCAGGACCTGCAGTACGGCGTCTCCTCGCCTCCGGGTAGGAGGTAGTATGGCGCCGGGGTCGCCTGAGATTTCCCCGGTCGGGACCAGGAGTCCATCCAACTCATCGCGGTAGATTGCTGAAGACAGCACAAGCGAGGCTATCGGTAAGTTACAGTTGGGGGATGAGATATTATCAGGTTTTTCTGTTACGAGATCAAAGTCGATGAGTCTTGATCGAGTCAGAGGTCGACTGTGAGTTTGGTCATATCTAGGATCTACCGTATATTCCAGCCTTATGGGTTCAATGGACTTTATAAACGTCACAGTGAATGACGTCATTCCCAAAGGGGCAATTATCTGCAAAACGACCTCTTGATAGATCGTCATGCTTTTTGAACTTTATATTTCAGTGGTCCCTATTCATCTAGGACATCTTTCAATCTTCCATTCTGGGTCTGTAAGCATACCAACTGTGGCGTAGACTAAGACACACCGCCGTGCTCCTTACCGAGGGAATTCAGGGTGCAAACCGCCCTACCTACAAACCAACAGTGGCATGGATGGTTCTGGGGAAGTGGGGTTACGGCATGGATGGAGCACCCCCTTGGGGCACGCAGCCCCATAAAGCAACTATTTTAGGCATGTAGCATCGCCAAAACCAAGGGGGCGTTTCGGACGTTTGAGCCTCAACACTCCAGAGGCCATATCATGCCACGCTTTCTCGAAAGATTCGATCCACGTGCTACCGATACAACGCGCGATGACTAAATATAGCCGGACCCCTTGGTCTCATCAGGAGTTTTACGAAGCTTGAACGTGTATGTACAGTGTCTAGTATGTCCTACAGGTGCTACATTAAAAAGGGACGTCAGGCTTCGGAACAATCTATATGCCCTTGCCCAAATTTAACTAGAGAGAGCTATACCCACCGCCCGGCCGTTAAGGCAATAGAGAGCATCTAGCTAGCTAGCTGCGTAGCACTGAAGCTATTGCTGACTTTCGGAATCTTCTTGAAGAACTCAGACGGCAGCGAGGGTGAGCTGATCGGTGTGGGAGGGACGCTTATATTTAATCATTCAATCCCCTCTATTACATGTTCAAGAAGGAGCACTGGGGTTGTGGGTACGGCACTGAGTTCGTCAAGGCGTTTATCGAATTTTGGTGGAGTCTGCCCCGTAAAGATACACGGATAAAAGTAACACTCCTTCTATATGGATTCACAGGAGACCGCAACAGAGATATTGTGTGCTACAATAAGTCGGATAATGAGAGAAGTCAAAAGGTGCTACGAAAGGCACTGGTTCAGAACCTGACGCTGTCGAGACTGCGAGCGATAGAAGGTGCAACGGCTCTATCTTCTTAGAACTCTTAAGTATCAGGACTATCTGGTACAGAGAGGGGCCAACAATGATAATCTAGTCGTGTAATATATTACTCGAAGTCTAAATATCTTTGTAGGACATCATTTCTCGACTAGACTCTAACTTTTATCACAATTCTAGATCCCGGTAACTTCCTCTCAGATGCTTCTTGGCCCCCTCTGGTCGTAGTAAAAGTAGTATATACATATCGTGACGAGTGAAAAGGGGGTATATGCAGAAAATCAAAACCATCCGCCTTGTCATCCGGTGCCGTGCGTGATCTCGTAGTCCAACAACTAACTGATGCGCCGCCATATCCAGAAAAAGAGATTCCCAATCCCGCAGTCCTATATACAAGATAGATGTGTCGACATCATAACCCAGCGCGCGTCGCCCGACTCCGTCCAACGTCCTCTCCGTTCATCCACTGCGCGTCGACGGGCGGCTTGTTCGGCGGGGACACCTGGTTGAACAAGTCGCGCCGCGAAGAAGAGGATCAAGCTATATCAAAAGCACCACCACTGGCGCCGCCGCTGCCGCGGAGGAACGATTCGACAGACGACACTACGGAGAAAACTGGTAAATATCCAAACATATATTTACCCATCCTCCGCCGCCCTGGGGAACAAGGCCCGGGTGAGTAGGGAGGATAGCTAATAACTCGTGCGTTGCGATTGGTTATTGGACGGTCCCGGACTTACGGTCGGTGTTCCTGCGGATAGACAGCCAGGCCGACTTCTTCTCGCCGCCGCCGCCGCCGCCGCTGCTTACGCTGCCGCTGTCGCCCGGCTGGACCGTCGTGATCGACTCGGGCTCGATGTGTGACTGCGGGAAAATGCCCCAGCCCTTCGAGGATGTCCCTGACCAGCACCAGTGATCCTTGTGCGACCCTATTTTTCGGTATTAGCATCGGCTCTGGCTTTCTGTTAAAAATTTGGGCGTTTAATTTCTAATTTTTTATGTTTTAAGACTCCGAGCGTCCCGTGTTGAAAGGGGGGCGGAGGTGGGGAAACTCTTACAGCTAATGTTCTTGATCACGTCCCCCTTATCGAACTTGAGCCACTTCTCATCGCCGCCTTTCTGGTTCCACTTCCACCGCGCTATCGCCTGCAGGCTGCTGGTCCCTTGCATTCTGATCTCCCCCTTCGGAGGCGTATCAAGCAAGACGGTGTCGGCCTCAAACGCGGCGCGAACGCCGTCATGCCAGCCAAGAGCCCATTTACCGTCGTACTTGGCGGGGAATTCGATGCCGACGATCTTCGCACCGACGGCGAAATGCAGGACCGGAGCCCGGTCCAGCGGAGTGCGCATGATTCCATTCTGGAACTTTCTCGTTTCCGTCGTCATGGCAGTCGGGAGTCTCGAAATCTCTGGCATGATTCCGGTCATGATGGATTGGACGGGCGGATTTGGAAAGAAGAGGTCAAAGTTATCTTTCGACTGCGGGGGCATATCTGGCCCTTCGATGACAGTCAAGCCCGCAACCGAGGGCAGCGGACGAGGATGACGCGCTAGATGTAGAAAGAGCTGTTTCTGGGTGAAAAAGACAGTAGCGTCGCTCTCTTCGGTTGTTTTCCCCTGCTGAATGCAGAACACACATCCATAAAGCTGCTCTTCCACACAACGCACAGGTAGGTGGCTCTTTTGAAGTACACGCAAGCGAAAGCCTATGCCGTTATCTATGTAATTGCCAGCAGCTAAATTGTACGTCAGTTGAATAATAAACCGCATGAATCGGGCGAGTACCTACAGTCGTTATTGATATCCCGCTCTACGTCCTTGTAATCGAGTTCGAACAGACAGTGACTACATTTCGCCACTACTGTCATCGAAAAGCGCTATATAACCGTTAATTTGGCAATGGAGAATATGGCCACCTGGAAAAAAATGTTCTTACTTACACCAACCGGCCGCTTAATTTTCTTGAAGCCTATACCGCCTCTCATCGCCTCTTCCGCTCCTTTGCAGAAGCCCTTAAGCTTATAGAATGAGCTATTTGGACCAATGCTGCAATCGGGTTGTCGAGGAGGCATAGGCATGTCTCGTATCGACCCTTCTGTCTCGACAGGGATGAGACCTTCGAATACACTGGGTGAGTATCCTACTTCCGAGCCAGAATTTCTCTGTAGCGTAGTTATAGATTTATTGACGATTGTTCCAGACGAGGTGTTGTTTACAACACCCGGTAGTTGGTGGGGTATCGGGTGGCTAGGATATGATGGTGGTTGCAATACAATTGACGAGTACTGACTGCTTGGCGCGGCGGACATCGTCGAACCCCTTTTCGCATTGTTTCCAGTACTCCCGTTGCTTGCATACTCAATAACGTCGAAAACAGAACTATTGATGGATTCCGCAGATGGCTGGTGTCTTGGACAGGCCTGGGGATTGTGTGCCTGTGGAGAGGTTTGTCTCGAAGGAAGACTATGCTCGCTAGTAAGGCTGTCCTCCCGGCCATGTACCTTCTGAGTATTATCGCCAGGCGTGAAAGGAGAATTACACGAAAAGAGGGAAGCATCGGACGGTGACCGACTTGTTTGGCCAGTATGAGGATGACCTGGAACTATATTTCCGCTAGGAGGGGACCGGCCAGGTTCTAGTGGATTATTTTGTTGTTGGTTAATACGGAAGGCAGCAGGTGCCGAACGGTTCGAACCCAAAGTAGACGAGGTCCAGCGGGTGCTCTGTGGCGGAGGGGAAAACGACCCTTCACTACTCGCCCTCGCGTTCTGGGAAGCCTCACGCACCCGCCGCTCATCCTCATACTTATGAACGGATTTTCTAGCATCTCCGCGGCTCAGACTTTGAGGGGCAACAGCTCCATAGATACTCGCAGGGTGCAGAGTTGGCGAGTCTTTTCCAACTAGGGGGCGGCGCTCTGTATGCTCTCCTTCAGATGGACCGCCGGAGGTGGTTGGTGGAACTTTGTCAAGCTGCCATGGATCAGCAGAAGGTGGCCGCGGCGGAGGCTCCGAGATGTCTTCAGAAAGTTCCGAGCGGTGTGAATCGCTCCGGTTTAAATCGCTAATAACTGTTGCAGCCGGACGTCCAGTTAAGCCTTCATCAGGGCCAGCCATAGATCCCATCATCGTACCTATTGTTTGCCCGGCTTCCGCAGGGAGACTACCATCGGTTGGCGATATGCTAACAATTCTGGTTGCGGGGGATTGGGCTCCCACGCGATGTGCTGAAGCCGTCCCCGTCGACTCTCCTGATACAGGGAGAGCCCTCGATGGCTGTGCTGAAGGGGGTGGATGCACGAGTTTCATGCGCTTTAGTATGTCTAGAACCTTAGGCGCGACTTTCCTTGAAGTCTTCTGCAACTGGTCAAATTTATCGGTATCAAACTCGTCGACTTCGACATAGTCGTCAAAATCCCACAACAGATCCTCCAGTTCTGAACGGTATTGCGCGAGTTCATCTGGTCAAAGTCGCCAAATCAGCTATCCAAAAGTGGAAGGACGTTGAGTCTAAGTTCTTACCATGCTCCTTAACCGCATTAATGAAGTTGGTGCCATACTCGCTATAATTATTGGTGCAGAGCGGTTCGATCCTTTTCAGAGCGCGATCCCCTTCTTTCACCAAACTTTGCGCCGCCTTAAGCATGGACGCCGCCTTCTCGTCTTCAGCTTTCTGGGCATTTTCGAGAGCGACGTTGCCCTTCTCGACGATTTCCCTGAACGGCGCGATTACGAGACGCTCAACTTCATCGGCCATATTGAGGCGTGGCCGGGATTTAGCCAAGGAGTGACGAGTGGTCAGGCCAAGTTGATAGGCGGGTAGGGTGAGCAGCTGGTGGTAGCCTTGCGTCGGTTCGCAGTCTAATTCCTCGATTCTGGTGGGGGTGTTTGGGTAACACAATGGCTTACGTGACTTGGCCCGAGTCTACCGTTAGGCCCGATGGCAACAATGTCATAAAACCATTGAGCACCATTAGCAGATTTGCCCTCTGAAAAAGGTGGTGTGTTGAGGAGAAGAAAGTTTTTGCAATGCCCGCGACAACAAGTATGAAGGAGCTAATGTAGCCTGTACGAAGGATGATTTGTCAACAGCAAGACGAGAGTATATGGAGTTATGTTAGGTAGCGACCAGTAGCATCCAATGGAAGAGGGGCGTCGCCGTGAGCCCAAGTCGCCTCGTTTCCTACCTAGTATTGCTGTGGACTTACCGCATCTCTCTGGTATAGGACCCTTGCCTACACTGTCGCGTCTCCTGACCGGAGAGCCTATCGGGGGTTGATGGTTCCGCGACTCGCCGATGTTTCACAACACTAATAATATGAACGTCTGGGGATCATCCCTCTCGGTCCCCATGGGCGGCTACCGTCTGTAGTGGGGTTGTCTATAAAAACACTAGCGTATTCCTACAAACAGAGAGGGAGGATCCAGATTGATTAAGTGACATGCAACGGTCACTCAGAACTACCTTGCGGTTCCAGATGCCCTGCGTCTACATAAGTATATGATGTATCCTTCCGTCGAATTGGCTGCCCACGCTGAATCCTGTCTGCCTACCTAAACCTCCTACGTACGGTGCTAGTGCTAGTTACCTAGTAGCCAATGCAGTAGCCGGCCCTAACTGCGGATCCGAGAATACGCTATCTGAGAACTTAAATTGATTTAATAAGACACACTGGAGTGCGCCCTGGGAGGAGCTGATAAGGGTCCCCGGCAACGCTGTTATCATCGAGCTGGCGAAGTTGAGGCGGATACGGCCAAGACATCGAGATTTGGCTTGGTTTCCTGTCACGAGCCAGAGGCGCGAGGCGGACGAAGCCCCATTCTACATCATATCAAAGCCCGACGCCAAGCCCCCAGAGGCGGGTTCGTCCGTCTTACTATGGCTGCTACCGTGGCTGAGGCAGTAAAGAGAAGCAGCCTCAGAGGTCCCAAAGAGTGTCATGACTCCGTACCCAGGGTCGCCTCCTTACCTAAGAGAGTAACCCGATACTCCAACCAGGAAATACGCATACATAGTATCTTAGCATTACCAACAATAGGTATTTGAATTTATCTTATCCACGGGTATGGTAATAGGTTGCAGGCTAGGTACTACGTAGCTTAAGTACGGTACGCACGCTATATATCCTTGTTTGCACACTACAGATTGTCGTTGGACCGTCCGGCGGGAGTAGGTAGTGATGTTGTCACGCAAGACGTTCACTTGCCAGCCTGCCTGTTCTTTCCCGTGTGTCTCGCTCATCTGCCATCGTCGCCCAAAGTGCCAGTCCCATAGCAGCAGGTCCAATTGGTGAGTATACTGGGTACGAGATAGACCTCTGGAGATATAGGTACAATCGCCGAGTGATCCGAGTCAAATGCGACGCTGCGGTTCCTGCACACGTTTTTCTTTATGCCGTGATCCCTACTCGCCCTTCTCACGGGGGGTAACACGAGCACCATCGTGTCGCACCAGTTGATCCTGACAAACAAAACCGAGGTGTGGCTGAGTACCGACTTTTTGTTCGTCTTCATTCTTTTCCTCCCTGCCCAATTGATTCACGTCTCCAATTTTATGAGAACTTCTTTTGCCGGGCGCAGAGCGCTTGGGGCGATTGGTTTCTCTTTCAGGCGAACAGGGCGGCAGCCCCCACTTCCTGCTCGTGGGAATTCGAAAATCGTATCCTCAGCCCCAGACCTCGCCGCACTTGCGCTTGCGCCTCTTCGTGATAGATGATATTCTATTGGTCCCAGCACCGTCTAGCCTGAAGAAAAGGCTAGTTATGATGCAGACTAACTCCGCAATTCCCCAAGCCCCAGAACGACCCGGTTAATGAAGGAAACACGACGTTTTCGCCGTGTACCTAGCTCATCAGCATGTAACAGATAGAACTATGAGGAACCCCTAAATCTTAGGACTGCTCTGGTATATAATGAGGAACGTCTGGCCATACCGTATGTGCGCCATTTTGCTAAGTTATTTATCCTTCAGTGCAGCTCAGGGGATATTCTGCGTTGCCTGCCCACAAGTCGTAGTATGATAGAGTCGGGATGTGGGATATACGTTTCAGGATGTCTATAACCACTACATCGAAGAGCCTCTTATATCCAATATAGGTCGGGATGGCATGGGCTGAGTGGCCAGAAGAAGTTGATAGCTTAACTCGCGAAGCCGTTCTTGACATGAAAATGTGCATATCTTAGACTTCGAGGGCTTATGCAGCCTGTATCACAGTTTAGGATACCTAGGCTTAATTAGATATGGTGCAGCTTACCAAACCCCTCGCCCTTATATAGTCAGTCCCTTCGAGGAGTCGACCCGAGTCCATGGCCCGATCAAGGGATCAGGGGATCCGCTTAAGGGAGAACCCCGAAGTTGGTCTAATAAACCCGAGAATGCGGTTGGTTCTTAAGGTGGCTCGGTAGTGCTCGTCCTACAGCGGAGTCCCACTATACGGAGCAAAGCCAGCTGCGTTGTTCGCTTATCCCGCTGGGACAACATCTAGAGTGTATCTCATTTGCTCCTCCGATGGCCTTGTGCGATATGGATTTTGGATCGCTACTGCGTCCTACCTCTCTAAGGAATGGCCTGTTGCGACGTGTAACCTGCAGTTCCTTTACAGGTATGATGGCACCGTCCCGAATCTGCCCTTTTCTGGACTACTGACCCTTGAATTTATCGCTTCTTCAGGTACTCACACTGCTAATCCTAGGTAGAGGGTGAGTTTAAGCTGGACTACCGTCAACTGACTGGCTGGAGCTAGGACAGTGGACATGCACGTGCTTATTTTCAAGGAGTAGTTGGAGGCCGAGAAGTAAATATGGTAAAGAGGATCGCCATATTGTCATGACGAAGAGTGGAGATTTTCTAATTCTGATTGGTTATCCCCTTTTGATAGTAACAGCAAGGTACGTAACAGATGAGCCAAAGCGTGGGGTTCCTGCGGTATCCAGAGTAGGAGACTCCTCAACGAGTAGTCGGGACCCAGCCCCTGAAATCCTGTATCATGGTTTGGGGCTACACACTACATAAGATAAGCAATAGATGGCCTATTACGAAGTAGAACTGATGGTTGGAATACATATACGTTCTTTTGTGTGTGTATATTCCCAAATAAGGGCTTTCTCTGCAATGACGTGGGCTGTGCGACCTAATAAGGGGGGCATACCCCTCCGTCGAGCTACGGGAGTAGCATGTGAATTGAGAGTCTGCTCGATGTTAATCTCCAGCATCGGTTGGCTTGGATAGTGGAAAAGGATCGCACTGCCAGCTGGAAATGACAAGTCAGTTTTTACCCCTTCCGCCCGTCTGAATCCAATACAAGGTTGTCTAACCAGGTTTGCAGCGCCAACAGGACGAGTATCACATGGCGCACAAGGAATGTCCTATTAAGATTTACAACGATAAAGGATTCCGCTTCGATGATGTGGCTTTCGACGAGAATGCACGGGCACGGTGGGATAGCCGCTGCCAGTAACAAGGTGGGCAGCCATAAAGGCATCTAGAGCTCGTTGGGAAATCTATAAACTTGAGGTTAACAGCCTAAAAGAGAGCTGCCAATTGTTCGCCTACATTGACGTATGCCAATATCATATGCCTCTTGACATTCGATAACTGGTTGCGTGGGCACTCCATAGCCGGCAACTCGAAGGCGATGCTAATGCGCAGTACACATGACAAGTCAGAGGCACTTGTCCGTCAGAAAATACACGGACTCCTTGCTCAGATAGCCATCATGATGCCCTGCTTGATAGGCTGGACATCTAGGCTGCGGTGTCTAATATGGGGGTACGAATCTGGAATTTTGACCATATCATACTCTAATGCCAAACAGCATTCCATATGTCTTAGTTCTCAACCCAGGTGGTTCTCCCATAGGATACTCGGTTGCTGGCCCTTCAACCCTGCTTCTATCGCAGCATGGCGATAGTTCTTCTAGCATAAAACCATTCCATGAACACGCAACCTGCTGGACTCACCGGGTCCCCACTGAGCATAGCCAACGTTGAAGGGCATGCCTGTCTTCCCGGGGAGGATATCTTGCTTCATCCAGTCGCCGTCGGTAAAGCGATCTGAAGATGAATTCAGGGGATAAATCCCACGACCTAGGTCTTCTTTGGCTACACTTGAAGAAGCTGGAACTGTTTGCCATCCTAGGCTCATCCCCAGGGGCTGAACAAGACCTCCGACATCTTCGGAGTCGGGCTTTCTCCTGACCAGGGGCCGCGACCTGTCCGATGTGCATCTCTCCTCTGGACGCTTGGTTGGCTTGGAGCGAGGCGAAAACTATCGAGATGGTGAACAGAATACCAGGGCGTATCAACTGGTTTTTTTTACATAAGATTTCCTCCCGTAACGATATTGTGCTCTCAGTTAACTTAGTTCAGAAGTATGTTTCGGCGGCGCCGAGCGGCTGAACGCCATGATTGATGATGGTTTCTTGACGCTGCTAGCCCACACGTTTTCTTGGTGATCACATGCAGCATTCCCGGACCATCATCATGGCGACCACCGAGCCTCATAAAGTGCACAAACTCTACACACGACAAATATGTTATATAACTCGATCGTGCTCAGAACATTGCGCTTATATATTCTCGAGCGGGAGGTCTCGCAATTGCCGGCATTCGGTGAAGTTACCGCGAACAGGGGGTCTACGCGAAGACCATGAGACAGATATGTAATAAGACGCTTAGAACCGGCGATGCATACATAAATATATATGTATCTATCTATGTTACGAAGGAGCCAAGAAGGTGAGTACCGTCGCGCGTATTTGAACGGTACGGAATACTTCATACTCTATCTACCACGTAGACGGAGGCGAACTTCTCGGTGTGCAAAATGGCGTGGCGTGGGTTCTCCCAGTACCTAGGCACTCCAGTTTCGCCTTTCGCGATTACTTCCCACATTGTCGATACGTTTTGGGCGACGTGCAGAGTATGTACGAGCGGCCTAGCTGTGTGGCTGAGATGGTTGGATGATTGGAAGGCCAGTGGGTGCTGTATGGCACGGGTTGCTACCCTCCCCAAAGTTCTGTCTTCAACACGCGACAAGACGGGACGACATAAAACAAAGTCCAACCAACCCGCATCGGCTCCCGGTCAGGCGCCAAGGAACCAGGCTCCTTAGCGCCGGATCCAAGCATTCAATCTATAGTAGGATCCTTGTTTTATTGTTAGTACGGTCCACGGAAACGGGCCCCTGCAAGACTTCCGTTTATAGGTACTATCTTATGCCACAATTACTACGTTCGTAAGGCGAAATAATAGATATACGAATTTTTATCTCCTCGAGTACCAGAAGATCACACAGTAGCCGGTAAATGCATATTCGGTTTAGCTTTGGAATAAATGGGAAATCTGTAGCCAGTCAAATAACACGGATTTGGCTAAAATATACTACTGTTTTCGGATTGTGTCATTGCCGCTACCAGTTACTGTGTGACCTTATGGAATCCGAGGAGATAGATCGACCGAATATATACGAAGTCCCAACTAAATTTCTTAATTAAAATAACGTACAGTACGCCGCACGATAGGGGCTTGAAGTGGTAAGATATTCGGGTTCGCTGAATAAGAAAACGTACTGACAATAAAATAAGGATTTTACTGTATGTCAATGGCTTGATGAATAGGCTGTTGAATAGGGCTGACCATCGTCTCGAAGCGGAGTTGATACTTGCAAAGGACAAAGAGGTCCATGAAGAGATCAATCCGACTGCTCCGTTCTCCAACAATGTAAGCCCTGACGATGGATACCACACGCTGGGTTTTTTCCTGTGGCGTGCCGCCTTCATGCCCAACGTGGAGTTTGGTATTCTAGAAATGCGCTTCTCCTTTTTTTCTTCTCCCCTCTTTTCTCATGCTTGCTCACAAATCATGCGGCTGGAGGGACAATCTGCAACATCATACTGTCTGTGCCTTTACATAAATTCTGGGGTATGCATGCCACCCACAACGATCACCCACTTTACACCCACCTTCTCAGATCGCTCTAGAGTAGAGCGGTCCGGCCAGAGACTCATGCCAACCAAGTAGGGCCTGGGGAAAGCTTTCCAGGTCCACATCGTATGATGCATTCCCCCTTGGCCCCCCACTGTGCCCAACTATTTGTAAGTCGACTCTCTCGAGATAGTGTATGCACGTGTAGTAGAGTATATACATGCCTGAACCTAGCTGATACCTATCAGATGCTTAATGTAGCGGAAGTCCTTTTTCCTATGTTATAGTATCAGATACATGGTTTTGCTGTCTTTTTGTGGTAAGTGCTTTCCACGAGCTGGGAGGTCTTCTGAAGGCCTCTAAGTCAAGGTGGAATACGAAGTGCATCCTGCCGGGTTCGGGTCAGTCAAGCTGTCGACTAAGACGTCAGCCACTTCCAGCGCCTGAGATGCCCCCAAATTCGAACCGATTGCAGTGGAAGACGTGTCACATAGATAATATCTTTATTGCTGTACTGACTGTCCCCTTGGGATGTGGGATGATCTCCACTTGTGACACTGGTTCTTGGCTTACCGGTCCCGCGGGTCGCTCGCAAGACTGGACCTCGAGGCGGACCTTATTATTAATAGCGTAATCTAGCGACTGAGGTTTCTTTGAATTCGGAGTCCGGTAAGGTTGGCGCATTATATGTCAAACAGAGACTTGTCGGTGGGCCGGCTAACATGTCTGTTAAACCACAAGGGAATCGAAGGGGGTACGATGCCGTTCGGACTCTTTCCTTTGACGCAACGACATCCGGCTAAAAGATTGACCATAGCCTGCGCGTAGATGACAGGGCAGCTTCATGCTTGTGCTTACTTCCATGCTTGCATATGTACCCATGGATGAAAGGTGTCGTTTCAGCGGGATTTATAATTTGCGTCAAACAATCACCTGCAGTCTTTGTAGTGCTGCAGCAAGTTTCGCCAAGACGGAGATGCTGGGCTTACCTGCATAGTTACAATACCATGTGACATGGGGGCTACCAAGACGAAGAAAAGGAGCCAATCACCCAATCTCTGTTTTCGCCCCGCACTCACGTATTGGTAATTATCTGACTGCAGGTTCTTCTTATTAAGCCGGACAGAGTCCTCCCGATATCCCGAAGTCCAATGTTGACTGAGTACCAACTCTTCGCTTTTTGGAATTCTCTTGGTGGGGGATTTCGGGGCGTCCAATGTTGCCACTCTTTGTTTATCATCCGTCCATGGGTTCGACATTGTAGGTTCCAATTATCAGTAAATCTATGAAACTGTTATAATATTGTTGAGACTTGATAACCGTCTACTGAGCTCTTTGCTAACTCCGTAGCAAGACGCTCTTATTTAAGTGTTGGCGTTGCGTTCGGGGTTGTACTTCAGTAGTACTTTGCAATCTACCAATATCATCTTTTAAGAGCCTATACTGGACGCATCAAGGTTGCAATAAACGCACGGTCGCGCATATATATTCCCGATACCTTCGGTTAACTGGGTTTGTTATGCGTACTTTGCAGTTGTCGTTTCCGCTTCTGCAGAAAGAAGATCTCGTACATTACCGGGTATCTGCATACCTAGATAAACGGTTCGGCCACCCGCTTCGACTCTCATTTGCCGATGCAGGAATACGGAAGCCGGCTTTAGGGATGCCGGTCTTTTTTCCTACTTGAATCCTATGTACCCTGACTGACCGAGGATGCGTTCGGGGTCGGGTGTAACGCCTCTCCAATACAATTTATCGGACAAGCCACGACCTTACCTCCTTCAATCCTCGGTATCGGAGGCTGGTTAGGCAAGAGGGTTTGCGGCGAGCATCTTGCCCTACTGGGTGATGTAGGAGACATAATGGCATCGGAAACGCCCGATGGGTGGCTGTGTACTGAACCTCACCTAGGTAGACGAGGTAGGTGAGTAGGTCGGTAGCCCACGATCGTTATTTAATCTCAGGCACAGTTACAATACGTTAAAGTTAGTACAGTCTTACTTTACAGTATAGAATAGCTTTGTGCCACTTTCATGTTCTTCTGCAAACGACTCACAGATCGGATAAACGGCTTAAATCATACGTATGGTAACTAATGGCTTTATAAAAGTATAATACAAATTGGGAGGACCCCCACATAATCCACCCGCGGAATTCCCACGTTCGAGTAATGTTAACTTCATGCTATTCGAGTTCCCCAGGTTTAGACGATCGTCATGCTTAGGTACACCCCTTATTCGCTTGGACTATTCCCGGCTGCCGTGCGGGTAATACCTTCTCCTAAAAAGCATCGAGGCCCGTGCGAGCCATCCCGCCGACCCACTGTCACACATCTCCAGCCTTGTGAGTTTCCGATCCATCTAGTCTCATTACTCAGCCCTTGTACCTTGCTCTCCATATTGAGCCGTCTGTTACCTGGACGATCATTATGTACGTTAAATACCCAACACATGCCCAACTCAAAATCGCTCTCAAGGTTATCCCTTGCATCTCAATGCTCCGCCCCGTCCGGCATGTTTGCACGGGCTGTAGATATCATGATATCACTTATTGTCGTTGTCCTCCGGGTTCATGATGGAGTTGGTGCGACACTCAAGGCGTAGCAGTGAGCTCTGGCGAACGGTTATTCAGGCGTTAAGCGGGGATGTTCCTCCTACATCCTTCTCCCCCAAGTCAGATCGATAACGGCGTCTTCGGGTCGTCTCCCCTATTAGTAGAACGTGAACTTATATAGGTACTAGTATGCAATGATACGCGCAAATGACTTAAATTCGGCGTCACTTGCTTCAACTGCATCGAGAAGTCTATGCCTTCAACCATGCTCTACATCTAACCCTTGGACAGACCCAGATGTAAATCAAGTAAGCTATGTTGGAGCATTTTCTCTTCTTGGTTAAGCATCCCAGCTGCCATGGAGCGGTATTTATACAATGTTATGGGGTAAGCTACATAGGTATACTAGGTAGGTTAGCTACGTGCATACCTATGGACTTACCCAGGATACCTGCATGCATGGCTAAGTACATACCTCCTATCGTAGCATTGTAATAAGCCACCCAGACTTGAAGCCTTGCCTGAAAACCTTCAGTTACAATGCTGTCTGCCATCCATGATGATCCTTGTCACTTCGTCCCTCGCCCCCGATTCTTCCGTTCTGCTTCGTACCCATACCCCAGGCCACAACCCCCCAGCTGCTCATCAACCCCCCGCTTAACGCTAGGCCGTTAATGCGGTCCATAGAGCAATTTACCGCAATGAGCGGCAGCATCTTACAAAACCCACCGGATTCCCGCCCTTCAATGAAGCCTGTTAAGGCACTACACACCCAGGATACCAACGAAGTCGCCGCCCCGGACTCGGATTTGCCCATTCACCACAAGAGCGCGGCCAAGCGATACCCGTTGGCAACAATACATAGCTATAATACAGACACCGACCGCTTAGAAGCGGTTTCTTCGTTTTTATTGCTGTGTTTACTACCCAAGGAGAAGCGCAGATAGGGCACCGGGAGGACTGCGCGCAACTTTGTCCCATGTTTTGCCAACCATGTGTTAAACGACTGTCGCTTCTGCTGAACTATTGGCTCGCCGGCGGTTCTGTTCGAAGATAACGAATTACTTACAACCACCTTTGGCGCGTTAGTTATTTCGAACCTCGTCAGATATATCGATCGAACCCATTGACCCGTTTCCCCTCTTCGCCTTAGTAACTGTTCACTGGGGGGCCAAGCAACCTTTTTCGTCGCCCTCTCGCAACCCCTTCCCCCGCTCCTGTAATATGCGACGTCGCTCGGCCGGACCACTCCACCAAGTCTACTCCGACTGATTACCGGAATTGGCTGACACCCGAGCACACCTCGACTCCGCCATTAGTAAGTAGTAGGTTGCGCAGCACGACGGAGCGAGACTCCTAAGCTCAAACATTCGGATTGCAGCTTTTGTAAGACCATGTTCTTCCATGGGACATAACTTCCGTTCTTGCGGTACAGCCCAGCAACGTCAGACTATATATTTCCGTTTCGCTCGCGACTCCAATCATGACTCAAGTCCAAGAGCCTACTCCGCCCGAGAAGACCAGGCTGGATGAGGACGTGGAGCGAGGACGCCGTCTGAGCCGCTCTCAAGACCATGACATGGACGGCAACGACAGCGATCAGGGCGGCGGCGACGGTGACGTCAAGAACGAGAATTCCTCCAATTCGGACGGTCCTGTCAGGAAGCGGAGAAGGAGTAGGAAGGGTCTCGATAAGAAGTTTGAGTGCCCAACAGAGGGCTGCGGCAAGAGCTACTCGAGAGCTGAGCACCTGTAAGTCTGAGAGAGGTCCCCGAGTCGAGTCGATCGTCCTGACACCCAGCAGCTACCGTCATCAGCTGAACCATTCCCCGAAACAAATATATGCCTGTGATTTTCCGGAGTGTAATCGCACCTTCGTCCGATTGGACTTGTGCAACCGCCACAAAGATCGACATACTGCTAAAGGGTCCGCGCTGAATCGGAAAGACTCATTACTAAGCCAGGGCTCTCCCATTGATGGCAGAAGACCCCAATTTCCCACGCACGAGTCAGCCTCACCTGAAGCGAATCGCCCGGCACCTGGTTATAACACAGGTCGTGGCGCGCATTTCCAATATCAGTCTCCCAAAGATGTCAACGGCGCCCCTTATTCTCCTGGCACGAATACGACACCCACGGGATATCATCCTGCCGGACCGCCGGGTGGGATGGGAGGATACATGCATCATGAGTCCAATTACGCTGGTCTACATACACAGCACTCGCACCATTCCCCGCCAGGGCCGCAACGACCGACGATTCAAACCAACGGAGGTCCATATGGAGTCCTATCACCCGTTTCAACACAGCATAGCGGATATCATAGCCAGCCTATAAATACCCCACAGTCTGCCACAGCAACGCCTTATGTCCACCAAACAAACTTCCCACCGTTCTCCTTGCCTCCCTCCGAATTCGCTACCACTTCCGCCGCGGGCGTGTCGGGTGAGTCTGGACAGGCGTATGCGCCTGCAACGTCTGGCGAGTACAACGAGCACCCACAACCGCACGCATCTGGTGAGATGATGCTTCTTGATCAGATGGCAGCCCAGACGACCATCCCCGTTTTCGGCAGCGACGGCGTTCTGAACAAATCGCCATATATCTCGATCCCCGAAGACTTCGTAGCATACTTGTTTAACTCTGGCCCCGACGGTTCCCCTACTATGGGTCACATGGTCCCGCAGAATCAGTATTCCAGGTGTGTTAAAAGAGCGCGGCCGACCATAAGAGCAGCTGCTAATAACTTTCGCAGTTATGGAGACTACCAAAACCAGTATAGCATGCCATATTACAACACGGAAGGGGGCTCAGTGGGCTATTTCCCGCCGTGTAACCAGCCGCAGCAGGTCATGTCCGTTACGAACCTTCTGGATCAGAACCTCCCCGAGTCTCTACTCTCCGAAGAGAAGAGCCAGGAGCTCTTTGACTTTATCAAGGAAAGATTCCACGAGAAGGATCACGCACCCGTCGAACGCGTAAGGGACAGCATTCTTGAAGGGGACAGAAGCGAAGAGCGTCATATGTTGAGCCGCAAGATGATGCAACTGTATATAGGTTCCTACTGGATCCACTTCAGCGACCAAGTACCGATCCTCCATAAGCCGACGTTCTCTCCGGACAGGACTCCAAATTTGCTGTTGATAGCGATAATGGCTATAGGAGCATCGTGTCTCGACAGGACTCATGGGTCTAAGATCACGAGAGCTGGAGCACAGTTATCGAACTTCCTCGCTTGGCATCTAAGATGGGAGATATTTATGGACGTTAACTTCCGGCCTCCAGCGAAGCTGTGGATCTTCCAAACCTTGATCCTTCTGGAACTCTATGAAAAAATGTACTCGACACGAGAGCTTCACGAGAGGGCCCATATCCATCATGCGACAACCATCACCCTCATGCGGAGAGGAAGGTCACTCATTGGGAAGTCCGCCCTCGACTCGCCGCCGAACCCGCGGGATGATAGACACGGCACAAGTGGTTCAAGACATTCCTCCACATCCCTCACCCACACGCCGGACGAGTGGTGGAATCAGTGGATTACGAACGAGACGACTCGGCGTACTGCCTTCGCCGCGTTCCTCATTGACTCGGTCCATGCGACGATGTTCGGTCACTCCACTGTCATGGTGGCTCATGAGATGCGACTCCCCTTACCATGCGATGACCAGTTATGGAAAGCCCCGAACGGTAACGAAGTTGGCAGAATCGAAGCAAATCTTATGTCCAATGGAATCAAACCAATGTCTTTTCTCGAAGGGCTTAAACGGACTCTTGGCAACCTAGAAGTGCAGACCAATTCGTTTGGCAGACAGATCCTGATGGCTGGCTTACTTAGCGTCAGCTGGCACATGAATCAAAGAGATCTACAAGTCAGTTCTTTAGGTGGTGGCGTGTCTCAAGCTCTAGGTGGGCGTGATAAATGGCGTGGGACCCTGACTAGGGCATTCGACTCGTGGAAAACGGACTTTGACAAGTCTCTGCAGCGCGTCGAGGCAGTAGTCGATCCTTACAGCTACGAGAGACGCAATGAAGCAAACGCCGTCTTCGAGAGCGGAACAGTATTGCACCACCTCGCGCACATGGCTATGCATGTGGACATTGTCGATTGTCAGATATTCGCCCGCGCCCGACGACTTCTGGGACGTACCATCGGGACCCAAGATCTAAATAGTGCCCAGAAGCGAATGAAGGACGCGTGGGCTCCGTCTGCGAAGGCCCGGGATGCCACCTTTTATGCGCTTAAGTTTCTCTGCTCCGTCTTGCTTGCGGAGGACCACAGCGCGTCACAAGCAGGTAGCTACCACAAAACGGCATGGGTTCCATACCTCGCCAGAGATGACGTGCTACTCAACAGGCCGTGGGTGCTTTATTTCGCAGCCCTTGTTGTATGGTGCTACGGCTACGCATTGGAAGGGCCCTGCCCTAGGGTCGGACTCCCACGCACGCAGCAGGAGAAGGTCGACCAAATGCGCGACTACCTGCAGAGACTAGGATCGGTGCCGTCCCCGGAGGATCTGAAGGGCGTCAAGGGGATCAACAAGAATAGCGCTCTGCTCATGGTCCTTAAGGACTCGTTCGAGAGTACGCGCTGGGAACTGCTTCATGAAGGCGCCACGCTACTAAACAACTGCATCCAGCTCAACATCGAGGCAAACGTGTGAAAAAGGGGCCGGCGTCAGCTCTACCTTACCATATACGAACGGATGGCGTCGCGTTATTTCTTTTTGCGAGCAACGAAACACAGGATGAGTATGACACAACCTGGGGGGGAGAGTGGATATATGGCGAAAATCAAGAAAGGGAATAAGATAATGATGAACGGGGACTCGCATCGAACATATCTTGATTTGTTTTTCCGGGGAACGGCCGGTTGAATGGGGGTTTACGGACGGATGCTGTCGGGTTTTGCCGTTGTATCTTAACCATAGCGCTTTGTTGTCTCGCGATATACCCCCAACCAAGCTAACGCTAGCTTTAAGAACCAAGCCCACGACGACGTGTAGGATAAGTATCGATGGTGTTTGTTAGCCGTTGTTTTATACATATACACATACTGTACACATATACACATACCGTACACATATACAGTCATATACGTATGTATAGCAGGTCATTTTACGACGACGGGAGACGTGTACTGTTTCGAGCGAGAGGAGAGTCGCAGCGTTTTTGAAGACGGCCTGGACTTGCCTTACTCGTGTGCTATACAGTGGTACCTATGCTCGTCCTCCCATATTGCAGGGCGAATCAACAGCATGGGAGAGATGAATACTACGCGGGTATGAGTGGCCATAAGAGAAACATAAAAGCATGCTGTTGATATTATCGTTGTCCATACCATCACGTTGTTGCTGGTTACTGGGAAAGTTACCTGGACTTCGCAACCTCGAATTACGGACGTCCCGGAACAAGATATCTCCGGGGCCAACTACTAGAGGCTTAACACCGTCTCACAAGGACATTGGCTACTCATATACCTGGTTACCTTCTCTCCAAGTCTAAAATCCTCCCGTGGAAGTCGATGCTTAATGACGACCCCGAGCGGTGATTATGGTGGGGTTATGGTTTTCGTCGGGGTTGTTCCGTATAATCTTGGAGCCAGCAGACAATCAAATGGACTAGATCTTCTCCCTCGATACATGCATATGCACCTCGTACCTATAGGGCGGGACAAAAGGAGCTTATGGCTTTATCTCCGAGCGAGGCCCGGTGTATATCCCCCACATGCAAACAACTGTGGATGGGGATTTCGGACTTTGGTGGCGGTACGGATCTAAACTCACAACACTGCAATTCTCCGTTCGGGTTGTGATTGTACGGGTAATTGATGTGGTTCTCTCTACTACGTTAAGCTGTCATTCCCCGCAAATCCTCCCTTGGCTACATATACTCACATGTAAGTCTGAGGCCCCCCACATCCACACTTCGTTCTCACTTAAAGCTCATACCCCGGCCCTCGATCTACTCCGTCTTTCCTCTAATTATAGTGCAACGCAACTCAAGCTTCTACAACCCCATAACATTCACGGGGTCTCAGTCTGGAACTTAATAACAGCGTGCACCGGGTTTGCATTGGTAGCCTGCCGATACGAGCAGTCTTGCCCAGGCTGATTGATCGACATGGTTCTCTTAACAGAGCTTCCGCCCGAAATTCTACACAACGTTCTGGTTCACGTCGACCCGCCCGACCTGGCATGGATACCTCGTATATGTAAAATGTTCTATCATGCCGTTTCCCAGAACGTCCCTCTCTTCAAGGCGGTGTATCTCAGAAATTTCGATACGCCGCCAAATTCTCGTGAACTGGATTGGGAACGAGCTATCAAAGACTTAGTCCGGCTGCAGGTTGTCTGCCGTCGTACCAGTGTCGACGATAAGGTCTGTATAGCCTGCTCTGTCTCATAGGAATGTGTGTTGGTGCGATTTCTGCCGTTTCCGTCGTAGGAGACTCACATCGCTTAAACTCTCGTAGAAAAATGAGCTTTCGTTCGTCCACGACACGGTAACGAGGCTGCTCATGAATGCCTCATCTGAAGGCGATCGGGCTAGCCCCGCTACCGCGCATCCGGTATCCCGCAATGCCGAGCTTCTATCGTCGATATTCAAAGAAGAGACGAACCAGGCGGCCTTTCTGTGCCGGTCTTTCATCTACCAGTGGGCCCGTGCCGAGCTCAAGTATCGCATCTTCTCGTCGCCGCCTCAGGACGACCACCAGAAGAGCGCCCACCTGCACTGTCTCTACAGCGTGCCGATGCTGTACGCCCACCCGGAGTCGCACAGGACGAGGTCCAGAAAGATGAGCCCGTTCGCCTGCAGCAAAGTGTACGATCTCCGGCAATACACCGAGGACAGCATGTGGGGCCCGTTCATGGACGACGGCAGCGGCGACGTCGACTGGGAGAAGATGGAGGCCATCATGATCGTCCTCGGCGCCAACCTGAAGCAGTTCGGCCTGAACAAGTTCCCGATCTGCAAGACCGTCTGGGACCGGCCCTTCCCGGGCGTCTGGCCGGGCGGTTACAGGCCCCTGTCGACCTCGGACCGGGAGCCGGAACCCCTGGAGTTGCAGGATCCGTACGGCGTCTCGGGCACCTGGCTCCGGGTCGTCTGCTTCCTCGACTACACCGACTTATTTGCCTACAACTTCAACGCCGAGCACCAGCCGCCGCCAACCGTCCCAAGGCCCGCCATCGACGAGGGCGAGGCCACGCGCTTCATCCTCATGAAGCTCCACGTCACGGCGATCGAGCCGCCGGGCCCCGAGGACGGCCAGGCCCTGCCGGTCGTGCACTTCAAGGGCGTGTGCCGCTCGATAGACGCCAGCTGGGAGGAGAACGCCAACTCGGATATACGAGGTATGATCCAGACCAGAGGTGCGTTCTTCGCGCCGTTGCTTAGCCTCGCTTGTCTTCATCCGTGTCACTCACTTACTGACGTGCTTTTGGCGACGACAACAGGTACCGTGCGTCTAACGCGTGAGGGAGAGGTCCGGTGGACGTCGTTCTCGGTCTTCGCCGGGGAGGATAGGTGGCGGAGCGAGGGCATCCAGGTGGGAGGCCCGAGGAGCGGGAAGGGCGTCCTCGGAACTTGGTTCGACAAGTAAGTCCCCTCGGAATTTTCGTATTTTTCAATCGATCTGCTGCTGCCATAGCTGCGTGGAAAAAGGAGAAACTGAACTGAAGTTATAGGGACTTTGATCCTCGCGGCCCCGCGGGCCCCAGCGCCTTCTGGAAGATCTCGGACAAGGGCCACAGGGACGACCCGGACAGGGTGGTCATGGCCGACTTCATGCGGACGATCACCGAGGCCGGGCAGGGAGAGGACGATGATGACGAGGACTATGAGCCGCCCGAGAATGGCGACGCTGATGATGAGGATGATGGGGAGAACCACCTCGAGGAGTTCGAGTCCCTGATGGAGACGGAGATCGACTATAACGGAACCGTGTTCTGGAACTGGACGGAGGTGTTTGACCCTTGAGCGGGTTTGGATGAGAGGGCTATATGTGCCCCGATGTTGGTGGTCGAATTTGGCGGAGAGCCGCTGAGATTTTTTTAAATGATGTTGTTCGTGTTGACTAGCCCATGGAACGGATTAATATGTGTTGGAAGGTGTTTGGGTTGGTCTTCAGGCGGGGTTTTGGGACGTCGTTGAGCTGGTCTATGATATCTTGAGCTTATGCTTCAGGGACAAGCTGCTATCCATCTATATAGATGGAGTGTCATTGTGTCTTGGGTTTTGTACGTCAACGTCCTCCGACCAGCAGGATCTATTTCGTTGCAGTTTCTCTTAAGAACTACTTCATATTGTTGGCAGGAACATCACAGTACTAACCTACCGAGCTTTGAACAGAGCAGATCGTGGATATAAAGGCTGATCATGACATAACGTACTCACTGCAACAAGGCCGGCCTGTTTATGTCCATGATTTATATTAAAAAAGAATTATTTTATTTTTCATAATCTTTACTCTCTAGTTCCGACGGACCAAACCCATTTATACTATCTTGAAAATATAGACTGGTACTCCCTACAGGGGTAATATAGTAAGAGCTCCTACCTTTGGAAACGGTAGCTACAGTAATACGCTAGTGGGCCCGAGCTCCTCCCCTCGAACCTCGGCAGAAGCGAAGCCCAAGCCGCCGAGAACGCGCCAGCCAGATTGAAGCATCTCTGATACTACAACACTTTTGCCGGCAAAACATGCCATAGAGCAACCCACCTTTTGTACATATGGATGCATAGCAAAGCATCCTGCCCAGATGATTTCAAGGTAGCAGAGAAGGGTTAGACAGTTACAATTCACCAGTCAGGCGGGTGAAGAACCATCCATCATGGAGTTCGTCACCGCCCTCCGGGGCAGCACGTTCGACGACCAGAAGCCGTCCCTCTTCGAGCTGCTGTCGGAGCAGCAGCTCAACGCCCTCCTGCCGCCGACGCTGCGCTACGTCCTCACCGTCCTCACGCACCGGTACCCGCGCTACCTGCTGCGTGTGCTCAACTCGTTCGACGAGCTGTACGCGCTCGCCATGCTCGTCGTCGAGCGCCACTACCTGCGCACGCGCGGCGGCAGCTTCACCGAGCACTTCTACGGGCTCAAGCGCGAGCGCGCCGTCCTGAGCGCCGAGGTTCCCCGCGCCTCGGCCGCCGCGCCCCAGGCCGTGCGCGACGCCCTGCGCCTTGACGGCCGCGACGTCTGGCGCAGCCTCGCCGTCGCCGTCGCCGTCCCCTACCTGCGCCGCAAGCTCGACGAGGCACACGAGCTCGAGGCCCCGCGCGCCCTTCTCGGCGTCGCCTACACGCACCTGCCGCCCAACCCAACCCTGCGCCAGCGCGTCGCCCACTGCTACCGCTGGTTCGTCCGCCGCGTCTACCCCGGCGTCCACGCCGCCTACTGCCTCGCCGTCCTCGCCTTCAACCTCGCTTACCTCTTCGACAACTCGAAGTACCACCACCCGCTCATGTGGCTCATCGGCACCCGCGTGCGCCGCATGAACGCCGCCGACTACCAGGCCATCGAGGCGCTCGGCAAGACTGCAGCGAAGGGTGGCAGCAACCCGCCCGTCGCATGGAGGAGTTTGTTCGACCCGCGCACCTTGGGGCCGAGGGCGTTGAGCAGCTTGTCGATGCTGCTGCCGGCGAGTATCTTCGCGCTAAAGTTCCTCGAGTGGTGGTACGCGTCCGACTTCGCGAAGCAGCTCTCGCGGAAAGCGGCCGAGAACCTAGAGTTGCCGCCTCCGATCATTTCAGGGTTATCCGCAAACGGGGAGAAGGAATCGCCTGCTAAGAAAGAGCAGGGCGAGAAGGGCAGGGAGGGAGAGGGGGGCCAGCGTAACGAGCAGAAGGAAGCCGCGCTCGCCGAGGATGCCCCGATAGCGACGCCCTCCCTCCTCCCCATATTCACCGTGTCGCCGGCCGAGGACTCGGAGCTGTGTCCCATCTGCGGCGACGAGATCACGACTGCCACCGCTTGCCAGACGGGCATCGTCTACTGCTACGTTTGCATACACAAGTGGATCGAGGGCATCCACCCCAAGCAGGAGGAGTTCATGGCCGACCGGGAGGGCAAGTGGGAGAGCGGGAAGGGGAGGTGCGCCGTGACAGGCCGGCGCGTGCTTGGCGGCACAGAGGGTCTCAGGAGGATCGTGGTCTGATGCCTCTCCTCACGGGACTACGCTTCTTTGGTGTAAATTCGTATTGGCATTGGATTTGAGGCATCTGGCATTGGCATTTGGCATAGAGCGGAAAGCGCGGCGTTTTGGTTGCTTACGGAAGACGAGAATGTTCTAATGTTCTTAATGTGTACATCTCGAAGGACTCGAAGGACCGACAAATGCATCTATCACATACATAAAGCGACGAACATCTGTTGTGCCCTGATTCACTCCACGCCTGTCCTTTTCGGTATAAGGGTACGACGTAGAGCCGCAAGTGGTCGACCCATCAGAGTCGCATGCCGAGTCGACCATCGGGAGCCCTCGAACTCTACGGCACCAAGCTAGATCCCCGTAACTGGGGGAGCTACATAATCATCTAGGGCGCCGTGGCCACTATTACCGAAGTCTAGGCCTCTCTTACGGAGAATTGCACGGCCGTCTCGGTGTCGCCAACCTTAGCCCAGAAGCCTCTTCTAATGATAAAAAAATTGCGCGTGGGCTATCTCTGCCAATACGTCCGCATTCGTCCAGCTGGTGTACCTCGCAATTTACACCTTCATATACGCAAGCAGCAGGGTGGTACGATCTCAACCTCTACCGAGTGTTCGGGACCGCGGCTTCACTCTACCGGACCCTGGCAAAGGGCCTCGGGGGGCTCAGCGGAGACGCGTCGAGACCCTCAGGAGAAATAAGCTCGCCATCCCTGTTCAGGGTCTTCGGAACAGAGCCAAGAACGCTGTATAAAGGACCCCTTAATATTTCGTTGCTGCCCCTTCGAAAAAGACAACCTGGCCCGTCCCAGGCGCGGTCCGGGAAAGGACCCTGAAATTGCGGTCCCAGAAAGGCGCCGACGTCTGGACTGAGCAGGACAGTTCCAGACCTCGCCGACTGGCAGGCGGCGAGCAAATTACCCGGACGATTGCAGGGGCTGCTTGTATATGACGCTCGAATGCTGCGAGGTCAGCCCACATAAAAAGGGCGCGCAATCGTATGGTGGGCCAATTTCTTGGGACACGGGGGCCGCGCTGGCTAATATGGCTAAATGGCTACAGAAGCCGCGCCAACGTTTCCCCCAGGCCTGCGGACGCGGGCGCGACCCCAGAGCCCAGAGCCTGGACCCTTAATATATGGAAGGCGAAAAGAAAAGAGAGAATGGCGGATCATATGCGTAAAGAGGCCAGAACTGGGTGTTCGTGATATTCTCTGGCTAGATTGCGCCTGCATTTGCCATGCCATTCCCTTACGGGGAAGCAGATAGCGACATGCTGGAGGGAGGGATATTGTGTATATAAGCCTCTCCACATCCCAGCTCGAATAAGGCCCTGGACGACCGTGAAAAGCAAGAAAGCAACGGAAGGAGAGCTAGAGTCTTGTTAATAAAACCTATTACTATTATTCTTCATCGTCCTTGTCTTCACCGCCGTCATCAGAGTCCCCTTCGACCCCATAGGACATCAGCCCCCAAGCGAAAACCA
>QJOA01000429.1:0-55954 GCA_004155915.1 Monosporascus sp. CRB-9-2
GTAGGCGCCCTGGGACTTGCCGCCCTCCCACGCGAGGCCCGACGCCAGCGCCCGCTCCGCCGCGGCCCGCAGCGTCCGGTTCACCGACGCCCACTGCCGCCGCGTCAGCCGCGTGCCCTCGGCGGGGCGCCCGATCAGCGCCGCGTGCTTGCGCCCGTAGGCCAAGAGCTCCTCCGCCGTGAAGAAGTCCGAGGGTTGGCGACGATGCTGGCCGGCGGTCTGTTCGAGCAGTTCTGTCGTAGACCGATTGGGGAATTTTGTCTGCTGGAGTCCCCTTTGAATGGTGCTTCGACGCAGTATTCCCGAGTAACTCGGTACCTTTTTGAGGTTGTAGAGCATTTTGTGTTGAGGCGTGCTATACAGCGATGCGCTGTGGTGGTGTTTCGTGTCTTTCATTTGGGGCTGTATTGCTTTTTCGCAATTTTTAATTTTCATTGTCGTAAGAAGAATGGGCAGATTGCCATAGAAGGGCGTTTCAGCTCGGAGCCACCTTTATACCATACGTGGTGCTATGCGGGTTATCTCGTCATCATACTTTTGGTGTGTTGCCATGGACATGTGTAAAGACATTAGTCGTCCCACGTCGCGGTGGTATGTGTCCGGGTTTGCAGGGAATGCTATTTTAGCTAAGATGCTAAAGAACGCATGGACAAAGGTAGAAGAGTTTTCTTAGTAATAATGCATGCAATAGCACGAAACCTGTTCCTGGTTTGGCAGGCATCTCAGCATACCACGCACTACGAATATAGCTTTTATTGGATAATACCTTTGAGTACTGGAGATTTGAATTGGAGTCTCGCGCCCCACAACTTGGCTTGGCAACACGTGCCATTTTTTGTACCGTGATCGCTTAATAACTTATTAACGCATAAAGCAGGCATAAAAACGAAGATAGAATTAAAATATAAAGCTTAATAAAAGATATATTTTAATATATTATATATATTTATAATTATTAAATTTATATTATTGTTAATATAATATCGTTAACGTACTATATAAGCGAACCGAAGATATAAGCGAAACGAATAAATTTTGCCACGTTTTAATTCCCAAACTTTAATTGTCTATTTCTTAATACCAACAATATAAAACGGCTTATAAAAAAGCAAAAATAAACTTAACCGTTTAGGCTAAAAAACGAACGCCGAAACTTAATTATGCGATATTTAGTTTTATATATCGAGTTACTTAAATTACGTTATATAAACGATATAGCGATAAACGCGTTTAAACCGACATTATTTTTAATTAAAGAAAATTAACGCCGATCGAAAAAAAATCAATTATCGGACGAATTTTTAACTTAAATATACGAACATTTTTTATTCGGCTTTAATATATTAAAAATATGGCGAATTTATTATTTACGTAACGCGTTACGATACGTATCGAGATTAATTAAGTATTTTACATTATTAAACGGTAAAAATAATTTAAAACGTATTTAAGTTAAAAAATAAATTATTAAAAAATTTTATACGAAAATTTAAAGATATTTCGTAAATAATTTAAGCTTATTCGAGTTATAATCGTAAAATACAATATCGTAAAAGAAAATATTTATAATTTCAACGAAATTAAACTTTTAATAAAGCTTTTTATAATAACTGATATAATTATTATTAATATTAAAAAGCGTAAAATATTTAAATAAACTTAATAAAAAATCGAAAAGGATTTATAATAATATAAATTATTAACTTTTAAAGCTGGGCTTTATTTTTATTTATTATTTGTATTGGAAAAAAAAAATTTTGCGTTAATTCGCCGATAACTTAATTTTACCCGATAAAAAATTATAATAAACGAAAAGGATTAAATAATAAATAGATTAAGTTTAAAATAAATTATATATTGCAATAAATATATTAAAACGCGTATTAAAAATTTAAAAGATTTTTTTTATTTTCGCCAGGTACGAAAGTTATTATTTAATCAAATTCGAAAATTATTATACAAATAACGATATTATTATACTTTATATTATTTTTTTTATCGGCTTTAATTTTTTAACGTATTTTATTTTTCCATATTGAAACGTATTTATTCGCTATATATCGAAAGTTTTATATAACGTTACGTTATTGACATTATTAAAAAAGATTTTATCGCCGGTTTTTACGATACGTTTAAAATTCTTATAACGACTAATAATATTAAATCCGAATTCATAAAAGCGGAACTTATTTTATTCGATTTTAATTACGTTTTTTTCGCAATAAAAGTTTAATTAGATTTATATTAACCGTTTCTTTATTTACCGTTATTAATTTCGTTATTTCCTTATTTACGAAAACTTTTAATATTATTAAAATGATTTAATAAAACCGTTATTTGCAAAAAAAGAATAAATTACTAAGGTAACTCGCAGATAAAAATAATTAAATCGGTTAATTTTTTAACAAAAAGTAGCCCAATATTTTTATACGAAAGCGTATTTTTTTCGAAAGGAAAACGGTTATTTTGCGAAGCGAATTACGGCCTTAATAAACGTCGGAAAACAAAAATATACGTTTTTAAAAAAGAGGAATATTTATTATAAAAAAGTATAAATTTCATAATTAAGAAAAAGACTAATAATAAATGATCGTAATTAAAAAAGGTTAAAATTATCGTTATAAAAATGTTTAAACGAAAAAACGGAAATATAATATTTGTAGTAAGCTCGGATATAAGACGTATACTTATAAGAAAGTTATAAAAACGTTTAGTAATGAAAAATCCGATTAGTTTGAATTAATTTATGACGTTATAATTAATTAATTTAAATTTGTTGTTACGAGATGCGAAAAACCATTCTTTTCGCTTATGTATTCGGTTCGCTTATGTGGTACGTTACATATTAAATAAGTATATAAGTTTGAAAAGTAAGCGCACCATTTTTAAGCATTTTATAATAATTAATTTAATAAGTTAATTATAATATATTAAATAAATTTAAATTTCCTCTGTTTTCTTATACTAATCGTATTTTCAGCTTTTTAATAAGTTTGCCTATTATATTAAAGTTTATTATTAATGTAGTATTATAATTCTCTTTTTTATACCCGATTAACTTTCGATATATTTAAGTTAATATTATCTTTATTTCGTACAAATTAAAGCTAATCGATAAAGAACTTATTATTAATCGAATGTTTAATCTAAATATGCTAGGATTTTTAACTAGATATATAATATATTAAAGATATATATTATAAAATAAGTTAAAAAGCGTCTTATAAAGAGCATTATTAAACGAATTATAAAGCATGTTAAAAAGCGCGTTAAAATGAATAAGGTGTATCGTAAAACGCGTTATAAAGCTTGATTTTATAATAACTTTATTTTACGTAATTAAATAATTAAACTAAGAGTTTAATATAAAATAAAATATTTATTATAAATAGATAAATAACTGTTTTTAGTTATTGAAAAAGGTAGTAGTAAAATAATATTGTTAATTATTATTAAAACAAAGCTGGAAATATAATTAATAATGAAAAATATAATCATTTCGAATTAATTTAATATATTATATTTAAGTTATTTAAATATAGTATTACCAAATTAAAAAAAACCGTTCGTTTGATTATTTAAAACGTTATAAGAAATTATTACAGCATTACTCGTTTTTTAAAGCTGGATAAAGTATTTTATTGTTATACGAAGAAAAAGAAAAACTGTTTAGAAAGCGCTGTACGTTTGCGGCAATATAACGTTAAAATTATTTAATTTAGCCGTAACGTTAGTACTGTAATAATAACAATCTTTTTTTAAAGTAATTATTTTTATTTGCTTATAAAATTTTTTTATACCGTAAATAATCTTTTAAAAATTCGAACCTTAGGTTGTTATTTACCTCAGCTAGCTTAGGCCTCGCTGGCTCTTTTTTAAAGTCACTCAAGTACCGCTTTATAACGCTAATAATTAACCAATCAAATCCTAAATCCCCGTAACGAGCCAGCGAGGCCTGAATGTTAGTTTCAGAAAATGGGCTTCTTTTTTTATATTTAGTTCTTTAAAAAAACAAAAATCCGTAATAATTTAATAATCCGACGTTATTTGTAATTATATTTATATTTATACGATTTCTTACGTTGTGCCTTATTATTAATATTATTTTAATTTTAATTAAAGACTTTTTGTTATTTTTATATTTTGAAAGGTTTATTAATTAAAGCTTAAATACGTTACGTTATTATCCTTTTTCTTAAAATATTATAAATCCAAGTTTTTTTAATTTTACCGCTCGATTTCCAAAAAATTGGATATACGTATACGTACGATAATATTTTGGCAAAACCGACGAACGGATATAAGATTCGAAAATTTTATTCGTAATTGGATTTTTTATAACGATTCTGGCCGATTATACGGTTTAATTATTCGAATTTACCGTTTAATTAAAATATTATTAAAAAAACCGAATACGGAATAAGCTAGTAATATATAAACGTTAACAAATATTTATAATTTTTATTAATTAAGATTTTCTTATACGTAAATATTACGATAAATTGCGTATCGTTTTTCTTATTATCCAAATTAATTACGTCGATTTTTATTACAACCTTTATATTTTTAAAGGTAATACGGTTTTTAACCCGCCGGGCCTAAGTTTTTTTCGCCATTTTAACCTTTTTTATAATAAACGGCTTGGTTTTATACCTATCGAATACTTAATATAGTATAAATATTATAACTTATCTATAGCTAATTATATTTAATCGCCTATAACCGCGGACCGTTTAACCGAATCGTTATTATAAATCTTTTAACGAAAAACCTTTCGGAATTTTTCATTATATTATTCGATTAATATCCGGAATATTCATATTTAATCCAAAAGCGACGGTAAATATTACGATACGGATAAAATTATTAAGCTATTTTAATTTGTCGTATATACAAGGTTGGTTCTTATAAAATATTTTAGGGTTATAAAATTTAATCCCTTTTTTTATAATTTTCGATAAATACCTTCGGTTTATTAAAGTTTTGATTAAGTAATTACGGATATCCATAATTTCCGCCTTACTATTAATATAAATAATAATTTTAATAATAATACGTAAACTGTCGAAGTATTTATGGGATTAATATTTTATAATTTAAATATATTAATTATTAAAAAAATTTAAGTATACCTAATTTAAACCTTAACCTTTAAATATAAAAAGAATAACAATATTAATTTTGTAGCGGTTAACATTAAACCGCCGGATTTCCGTTTTATAATTATATTTTGATAAATCGCCAGCTTTACGAAAGCCGCCAAATTTTGCGATTCTTTTTTATAATATTATTAATAATTATAATATACGTAAACCGAAAATTAGATTATATACCGTAATAAATTTTTTTTTTTCCTAAAATACGATCTTATTTACCAAGTATAATACCTAATATAAAACGAATAAACCGACGGCGTAAAGCTTTTATAAAATTATCGGTTATATATTTAACGTTAGCATATAGGTTAATAACGTTTATATTGATAAGGAACCGATAAAGTTATTAAATAAAAATAAACGTTTCGTTTTAAAAAGTTAGGTTTTCGAAAGATTAAAATATTTATTTTAAACCGTTTAATATATTTGATGTATTTAATTAATTAAAAAGAAAATATATTTCGGGGTATATTATAAGTAATTTTAAACCTCATATAAAAGTATTTTAATTCGTAAAATTATATTGTTATTACGCTGGCGGAAAAAGAATATATAATTATAATATACTAACAAACAACTTTTTATTTATTTAGTTTAACTAAAAATAATAACTCCATTTTAATTAAAATTATATATATATATAAAACGATAAAGATTTTAATTTTACATTAACCTTTCGTATTTATAAAATAAATAACATTAAATTAAAATTATATTTAAAAATTTCGTTTTATTAATTTTTAATAATTTATATAAACCTGCCGATAAGCAGGTAAAAACTTTATATTATAATATTAAAACTTATTTTAAGGTTTTGTTATTTTTGTGGAGAATTTTCTTAATAAGGTTTCATCGATACATTTAACCCTTGCAGGTACTTCTAGAGCCGAAGGCTTTAGCCACGGCTACGCCTGCAGCGCAGCCCCAACCTCAAAAATAGAGCCTGATTTTAGTAAGGCAAGGTTGTTATAACCAACCAAGCTTAGTTTATAAATAGACGGTCGGAGGTTAAATGGGTTATTTCCGACGCAAGATTTTGGGTTACGTAATATAAATCTGAACGGATCCCCAAATTTAAAAGGTATGCATCCGAAAAGATTCCCGGTTTTATAAGGATCCAATTTATTCATATAGTTTAAATCCGAAAAAATGAACGGATTTAAACAGACCTTAATTAAAATATATACATTTATTATTTTTATAATTGAAATAATACTAATTTGTAATATAATCTTAATATATAAATTATTTACGGTTATTTTGTTATTATTAAACGTAATTATTATTTTATTACTTAAATTTTTATAATGTTATTATTAATATAAACCGGATAATTAAGTTTTATAATTAACTAATTTTATAACAGTTATATGTTGTAAAATTTTAATTAATAATGTCCTTAAACTTTAAATAATATTTTATATTATTATTATATTAATTAATATTTAAACTAACGTTAAATAACAAATTTTTTTAAAAATTACCAGATTTAAAAATAGAATTTCCAAATCGAGATTTTAATTTGAGGTTAAAATATTAATTATTACGATTATTAAAATTAATATTAAAAAACCCGAATTTTACGACAAAACGGCAAACGTTTAAAAGTTTTTTAAATCAATATATATTTCCGATTTTTAAAATTAAAAGATCCGTTAAATTACATTTTCGTCGTAATAACCTACATTATCGGAATCGCCGCAGATTAATTGAAATTTATTATACAAAATTACTTAAAAATAACAAAACGTAGAAAAAAGTTATTAAAACGTTTTCGAATATTATATTAATTTCCAAAATAATTTCTAAAATAAGTTTATTAATTTAGTTGAAAAATGAACCGTAATCTAAAACCTTTTTTAATTACGATGAAAAATATTAACGTTTAAATATATTATGGTATTTAAAAACTTAACGATTAAAATCGGCTATAAAAACGACTAAAACGATATTATAATTTATATATTATATAAAGAATTTAAATAAGGAATTAAAAAGGAATTAAAATAAATTAATTGAATTGGAAATTTGAATAAATATATTTTTAAAACCGTAAAAATCGATAACAAATAATTTAAAAAAGGATAAAAAGAAATTTCTAAGCTCGAATATCTTAAAATTAATTAAAAAAAAAACCCTAATTTATTTTTAATTTTTTACTGCATTCATTTAGGATTATGAGATTAGGAATTATTTAATCCGAAAAAGATTCGGTTATTTGTAATAATTATAGCAAACAGAAATATATTATACGATAATATAAAAACTAAAATAATTCTAATAATAAATTTTAACTTTCGAAAGTTAATACGAGAAAAGAATTAACATTAAAAAATTAATTAATATAATACGTACCCGAAATAATTATAACCCTTAATTAAAAATACGATAAAAATTAAAAGAAATTAAAAGGGAATTTTAAATAATAATTAAAAAAGATTATTTTTATTACATTAACTTTTATAAAATAACTTTAAAAAAAATTCCATTTTTTTAATTATAACGACAATAATAATAAAACAATTGGATAATATTCGACGCCTAAACGAAAAAATACCGAAAATAAAATAAAAATTTATATGCTGAAAAGCCTAATCGATACGGAAAGCTTTGCGCCGTTAACTATAAGCGGTTTTAATGCGGAGTATGCGGGGGATTATAAAAAGTATATCGTATAACGGATTGTATAGATATAGTAATAATGTTTTAATTTTAATAATTAAATAAGTAACGGCCAGAAAATTAAAAATATTATCGATATGAAGGAAGAAATAATAATATAAAATGAAATCGATTAATTAATAACCTTGAGAAATTAACTAAAAAAATTACTTTATAAGAAATCCTTTTTATTAAATATAAAGAAAACTAATTTAAAGAATAACAAAAAATATATTATAAAAACAATTACGGACTTGTAATCTTAATCAATATTTATTAAAAACTTAATAAAACGATACGTTATTTAAAAACAAATTCGATTATTTTCTTTTTACGGAAAAGAATTCCAAAACATAAATATATTATTAAAAAGACCTTTTAAAAGCAATTTCCTGATTTAAAAGTTACGCTACGGCCACGAAATGAATATTTAGAACAACTATAAAACCTAAAAGAACAGTCTTTAAAACAAATTATAAAATTCGAAAATACTTTAAAAATTAACGTTATTTAAAAAGATTTCTGGGGTAATAAAAATATAAAAGCAAATAATAATATTTTAAAATAGCTTTATACGCGATAAAAGTAATAAAAACGAATTAATTGTAATATAAATACAAATTAAAAAGAAATAATAGACCGGAATAATAAACTACGGCATTAGATAAAGAAAATATATTACGTTAAAAGTAATAAAGAAGTTATAATTATTATAACAAAATAAAAGAAAGATTTATAAGGTCAAAAAGTTAAAAGTTAAATATTTAACTCTAATAATAAAAAATTAAACGCAAAATTAATTTCCTTAAAGCTTTTCTTGAAAAAGAAATTATTAATTTTAATATTATTTTAATAAAAGATTACGATATGATTTTTGGATTATTATCGCTAAAATAATTTAATTTAATTATCGATTAAAAGATTAACTAAAGAAATTTCGTTTTATTTTTTACAGATATGTAAAATAATATAAAATTTTAATATTCAATTAATAAGGTCAACGAAGACAGGTATAAAAATATAAGAAAAACTTAACTGTTTAAAGGGATAAAATACGTAATAAATACGAAATATACTAAAGAAAAGACGGCATATTATTAAAAAGCTTAAAATACGATTTCGATAAATAAATAACGATTGGTTAATAGAATTTAAAAAATTACTAAAATAAATAATTAAAGTATTACGAAAATACTATAAATATAAACAATTATTTTAAAAGAAACTTGAAATACAGTTATTATCCCATGACGAATAATAGTACGAAATAGTCTTCAAAGATAGCAAAGCCATTATTTTTTATCTTATTTTTTACCTAAATTAAATAAAATTAAAAATATTACGTATCTATTTCGAGAATACACTTTAAAGAATTATATATAACGTTTTAAATTATTGATAAAACATTTAACATTTTTTCGTATTAAGAAAAATAAAATGTTACGATATATTATTAATTAACGTACCATACAAGCGAACGGACCAAACAAGCGAGCGGACCAACCGGACGTATATATTAAAATCGCGTATTGTAAAATTAATATCAACGCCAAACCAATATAAAAATATATGAAATTTATAATTCATAATTTAATTATCGAGAAAGCTTAACGTACCATACAAGCTCGTCGCGCACACAAGCTCGTCGCGCGGTTTGCACGTAACTTTCTCTATAATACTTTAACTCTTTATAACTTTACGAAAACATTATGAAGTTAAATTAAATTTTAAATATAGGTTTGTAACATAATCTTATAAAACAAAATTAGTTGCATCTGGATCTAACCGGTTTTAGTAATTATATAAATTTAATAATCTTTTTGTAAATATTGAATTTAAATTCTTAATATCTCAGTTAATAGTTAATAAAAACTTTTAAAAAAGTAAATATAAGTTTATAGGTATATATTAAATATTAAAGTATTTTTTTTTAAATTTTGAAATAATTCCCATTTAGCAATATAAAAAAGTTCGTCCGATTTAGAGACCAAAATTAAATACATGTTTATATTTTCAGAGATATTAACTCCGAATTTTTGCCGAATTCTTTACGTATATATTACGGAATTTTGAAAAGGGCTACACAACTCTATTTAATTCGAATAAAATTTAAAAGTTTAATTAATTTATGAAGTTATTTTTTAAAATATATTAAACTTTATTTTATTTAAAAAATAATCAATTATTAACGTATTTAAATCGAATTTTAAACGGATATAATAAATTGAATATAAAAATAACATTATTTTAAAATCTAGTTTTAAATCGGTTAAGAAATGGTTGTTTTATACGAATTTGAATTATTATGGAGAAGGTCACGTACAAACCACGCGACGAGCTTGTGTAGTACGTTATAATAAAATTCGCAAAATTTGTAAGTTAAAATTACGAATAAGATTTTTTAAAAAATATTTTTAACCTTCAAATTCGACCTATATTTCTATATTTTAGCTATATATTTTAAAAAATTAGGAAAAAATAGATTTTTATTTTATTTCAGGTTATAATATACCTTGTAAAAGTTTACATTATTTACGTCAATTTTCGTTATTTTATTTATAGATGTAAAATCGAACATTTTAAGGAAAACTACGTTAAAAACTATTTTATCTAGGCCGATCTAATCCCGACTAAGCTTATATTTAATATATTATTAATATATATAGTTAAGTATATCGCTACCGAATTGCATCGAAATACCATCAAAATTCGTAAGGTTATGGCTAATTTGAATAAAGGTGGGGCGAATTTGGTCCCCTCGCTTGTTTGGCTCGTTTGCTTATGTAGTACGTTATAAATAATTTAATAATAGTACTATTAAAAATAAAACCTTATTTTTATTATTTATTAAAATAAAAATTTATTTATAAGAAACAAAATAGTTTATATTTTTAAATGTAAAAAGAAAATGTAACCAAATACGAATTAAATTAAATAACGAATAAAAAATAATTTCTAAAGTTAAATACGAACTTTTCGCATGTTTTATTATACCTTTCAAATTTGCGAACGTCTCGGTAACTTTATAGCAAATAATTAATTATATATTATAAAAATACAAAGATATTTTCGTTATATATTACCTTGACGACACTTTAATTTATTCGAAAAAAATATGTAAAATATATTAATAAGATTTTATAAACGTTATAAAACGTTAATTTTTTAGTCAGCGCTAAAAAAAGTACCTTTAATAAGTAAAAGGTAAAATATTTAAAATATATTATTATCTTCAAATATATTAAAATAAACCTTAAAAAATTTAAAATAATTAAAAAACAACTTAAATATATTAACGTAAGAAGATATGTAAATATTTTTGAAATTTGTTAATTATTATCTAATATTTATACGTAGTTTTAACAAAATAATGATATTAATAATAGAATTTATTAAAAGAATTAATTACTTCGAATAAAAAAAAGCTTTTTAAAAAATTAAGAACGTTTTAACTAATAAACTAATATTAATAATATATAATTTAAAGTAACCGGTTAAGCTAAAAACTGACATTTCAGATTACGTTTTATAAATTATAATTAAATATCGAAACGGTTAAAAAATCTTTATCCTTATAATTTCTCTTTTAGAAATTATCTAAAGCTAAATTAAATTATTTTACAGTCGATAAACAATTCTTAATTATCGTTAACGTTTCTAAAGACTTTAGTCATTATTTAAATATAATATATACCAAATTAAGCTATATACGGATTATAAAAACAAGATATATATTTTTATAACCTAACAATTAATCGAAAAATGATTACTTTATTATTAATTATAAAAGGTTAAAAAATAACCAAATAAACGTACTTTACAAACGACTTAATCTAAAAGAAAATGAAGGTTAAAATATAATAAATAATTTCGGATATAACTTTTAAAAATTATTTATAATATTAATAAATTATTAAAATAAAAAGAGTTTTAACTAATATTTATTAACCTATATTATAATTTACCTTGAAAATACAAAATAAATAAAGTTTAAATATTAAAACTTCAAAAAAAATTTAATACAAAATATATATAAATATTAATTATACAAATATTTACAAATTTATAAAATTTTAAAAGGTTTATAAGAAATATATTATTTCTTTCAAATAAAATGAGTCGTATAAAAGATAATACAATAATATAATATTTACGTTAAAACAAAAATATAATAATATAAATTTTACGAAATATTTTAATCATTATTAATTATAAAGCGATAATAAAATTTTATTATATTTAACTTTATCATTAAACTCTTTATATTAAAAAGTCTTATTATAGAAATGTATTAAGGTAATATTTTCGTAATTATGAATTAATTTATAAAGTTTTCTTAATTTTTATTTTATAATAAAAATACCGCGACGGAATAATTCGTATATATTTTTCTTAAATACGTTTAAAATATTTACGCATTTTTAACAATAATTACATTAAATAAAAGCATAATTTTTACATTAAAGTTTTAATAAGATTTAACTGTTGAATTTAAATTAAATTGTAAATTATTTAACGTATTTAAACCGTAAATAAATAAATAATTGTAAGATTTTATTTAAAGGTTAAAAATATATTTACGATATTGTTTTATTACGAACAAAATAACTAAATCGAAATGTTATTAATTATATAATGAATTTATGATACTAGTTATTACGAAAGTATTAAAATGATATTAATAATTATTAATTTTGAATTTATATTAAAAGTTTTTAAAACTTTACACGAAAAATTAATTAATATTAGAATGATTTCTGTTTTAAGATAATTAAAGGAATTATACGCCGAATAAAAAATTAACCTTAAATTTATATCGTAATTAAATAAGGAAATAGTATAAAAAAAAATTGGAAAATTAACCTTTTCGGAAAAGAAATAATTTATTTATTTATTAAAAATATTTAAACCAATCGATTTGATAAAAAACTTAGCTTTAAATATATTAATCCATATAAAATCATTAAAAAGGTCTTAAAAAATAATTACGAATTAAAACTATTCTTAAAGTTTAAACTGTATCTAGTTTTTTATATTTACTTATTCGAATTAATAACAAATACGATCAAAATTAATACAAAACGAATAAAAAAAGATTATAGAAAATATATTAATTTAGGGACCGAAAAAGTATCAAATATACGAAAATAAAATAAATTTACCTAATACTAATCAAATAAACTAATTATTTAAATTCCGAAAATACTTAGAAACCTAAAAAAAATCTTACGAACGTTTAACGTTTTTAAAAAAAACTTTTACTAATAACGCCGGAATCGCCAGAATTAATAACATCTTAATTTACATTACTTAGTAATGCCTAATTAATTTCTTTAAATTCTAAATTAATTAATTGTCCCGTAATTTAAATAAGTTACGCGGTCCGCGTAATTATTTCGGTTTCTAATTCCTTTTATTCCTTTAATTCGTTTAAAAATTAAAACTTATAATTTATTATTTTAATATCTTTAATACGAAAACGTTTCATTATTAACGTAACCGTGAAAACGGGCGATTATTTTTAAAAAACCTTTTGTACGATCGAAATAATTATTTAAATTAAAATTTCCTTCAGTTTTAAACGTTTCGATTTTTAAATATTATTACGTAAAATATTAAAAAAAACGCTAGTATTATTGTAATTTCGTTTTTAATATATAATTTTCATAACGAATTGCGCTTTTTATCATAGCGTACTTTTTTTACTTTTAAAAAATAAAGAATCAAACCTAATTTTAAAACTTTATTATTAAATATAAAAAGTTAAAGATTTACGTTCTCCTTTTTAAATAAAACGTTTACGGAATGCTTATTCTTAATATAATTAAATATAACGATTTAAAAATAATCGATAAAACGATATATAAAAAAGAAGATTACTTACTAAATAAACGAGATAAATAATTAATCTTTAAGAATAAATATTTTAAAAAAGAGAAGATTATACTATAATTAACCAAGTTTAACTTATTAATATACGCTTAAAGGTTAAATAAATTATGTCCGACGTAAACTTTAAATTACGGAATATAAATCCGAACGAATCTCCGGATTTAAAACGATTTATACATTTAAAAGATATAAATCCGAAGAAATGCCCAGATTTATAAGAATTCAGTTCATTTATACGGTATAAATTCGACAAAATAAACGAATTTAATCGGATTTTTTAATGAAAATATATACGCTTATTATTTCCTTAATTTAAATAATATCACCTTATAATATAATTTAGTTATATAAATTACTTACGGTTATTTAATATTACTAAACGTAATTATTTTTTAATGCTTATAATCCCAATATATTATTGCTAATATAAATCGTACAATTAGGTTTAATAGTTGGTTAAGCCTATAGTCGTTAAATAAGTCTTTTATAAAATGTTAAATAATTCGTAGCGTTATAAAAATGGCGGAGTATACATGTTACGTAAACGATATAAGGCCGTTACCTGAGTGCTATGCCGTTATACGAAAGGTGTAAAGTTCATTTCTGGGAGAGAATATTAATGTTATTACGTCGTAAATATTGTTAATTTATACGGAAAACTTTTTATCTTTTTCTATGATTTTCGAAAATAAGTATTAATTTCTTTTTGAATCTTAATCTTTTTTAAAGATGTCGTTATATTGTTATCCTTATACCGTATAGCCCGTTTTCCGTTTTTTGTTATTATTTTTCGTTATTTATTACATACCATTTTATAGCTTTTTGTATTTGCGTTATAATATTCTTTCGACTGCATATTATTTATGCGGCGTTGGTTTGTATTAAACGCTTTTATATAATTTATTCTAGCAACGTTATTTTTAATTGAAATTTAAACATTAACGATTTATTTACGTTTTATTACTGTTTTTGTTGTTATAATAATAAGTACTTATTTTACGTTAACTATAAAAAATTTTATTTATTAATAAATTAAACCGGTTATTATATAGAGTTTTATTGCTGCTCTAATATATTTATTTTATTAATTTTACTTAAATTAACTTGCGGAAAATATATTAAACGATTTTTTAAAATTCAAAGCTTTATTTAAATAAGTAATCTTTTATTTCGATCTTATATAAAATGTTAACGGTAACCTTAATTTCGACGCCGACGGCAACGCAATATATAAATATAATATTAACTTTTACATTAAAATTTATAGTATGGTTCGGCGTTTATCTACCGTTTTCGAGATCACGAGTAAAACGTACTGTTCCGGCTTTAAAACGACGGGCCTTAAAAAAAGATTAATTTTATTCCGTAATATAGTTACGTCTTTAATTTCTTTTTAAAAAACGTATGAAATATTCCGTTTAAATAATTGTATATTATGCTTTTTTATAAATATATTATTTTCGGTTTATTAAAAACGCGGTAAGTATATCACCGAACGTGCGTTTAATCGTTATTTTATTAACTTAGCATAATTAAATCGATAATTAAATCGATATTTTTTAAGAAAACCGAATATCGTTTAATTTTCGCTAATAACGATTAATAGTTATAAGAGTTAGTTAAACCTAACGTATTATACCATTGAACGTTTGAAACTAGTAAACGGACGGTTTTTTAGCTCTTCGTAATAATAAGTCCAAATAATATAACTAAAAAATATTAAATTAATTTAAATTAATCGGAATTTTTTTTTCGTTAAACGTATTTATAATTTCTTTATATGTACGCGTATTATGTCCGGGCTTGCCGCAAACGTTATATTTCCGTTCCTTGGTTTTAACTTTTTTACGACGATTGCTTTTAGCCGTTATTGGCTGCATTTTTTTATTATCCTTTTTTTTTTCAGCTAGAAAAGCTTATCCCTTTTATATAGTAAATGGTTTTTTTCTTTTTTTTTTTGAAAACGCTTATTTTTGGTTTTTCGACGTTTGCTTAAAACGTGGATCGTTTTGCGTAATTAGGCGTTTTTTTTCCGAAAAAAAGCGATTCCGTATAAAAGTAATAAATTACTTTTTATCAAGACATTAATCGATTTAACGATCTTTATTAACGAATTGCTTTAATAATTTTTAATCTTTTTTTATAAATAACGTTTTTTTTTATTGCTTTATAGATATTTTTGAAAGTTTTTACGAATAAAGAACAAATAAAACCGGCGGAAGTTAACGGGGAAATAATCGGCGTAAGTATAATTGGAAAAAATTTAAGTTCGAAAAAAAACTATATTAAAATCGAATAAAATAAGGCCAGTTTTTACGAATTTAGATTTGATATTATCGAACGTTATGGTAACTTTAAATACGTCGTAAAAGCCGGCAAAAAAAAGTTTCTTTGGTAATATGGATATAATAACGTCGTATAAAATTTTCGCTCTATAGCGAATAAGCGCGTTTTAAAATAAGAAAATAAAATACGTTAAAAGGTTAAAGCTAAGACGAAAAATGCCCGGGTATGCAAAACGTAATAATGTTGTAATTAGCGTAATATTTTTCAAATTCTATATAATAGTAATTTGCGTAACCGTTAAAAATAAAAATATATTTCGAATTTTTCGTACATATTTAGATATGTTTATTAAAATATTAAACTTATTTTAAAATTAATTTATTTGTTATTTAGTCATTAGTATTTAATATAACCTTTTAATTAATTACTAGTAATAAATTATTGCTATATTAAAATTTAAAATAATTTTTTCCCGTAATAATAATAAATAATAATATAACCCCATTTTAAAAATTAACAACCTAAATTATTATGATTTATTTTTATTTTTTATTATGTATATTTAAATTTTTTACGTTTTTTAGTATTTGTAATCATTATGCCCGTTATTATAAAAAGCCTTATTAAAAATCTAATTTCGTCGAAGTTATAAATATTATTTTTTACGATATTATATTTTGCGATAATAGCCCGAATAAGTTCGAATTATTTGCAAAATGTTTTCGGATTTTCGAATAAGATCAGTTAATAATCAAAATTTTGATTTAAATATATGTAAAAATTTTTGCCGTTTAATAAATTTCGATACCCAGTTAACTTTAACGCGTTTTTTAACGCGTTAAGTAAATAATAAATTCGCTATATTTTTAATATATTAAAGTTGGATAGGTAACGTTCGCGTATTTATATTAAGAATTCGATTAATAATCGATTTCTTTTCGGTCGCCGTTAATTTTTGTAAAGAAAGGATAATATCGGTTCGAGCGTATTTACCGTAAACATCGGGCTTTTAAGGTCGTTAAAATAACTTTATATATAAAACTAAGTTTTATATAATTTAGTTTCGGGTTTCGGTTTTTATCTAAATAGCTAGGTTTATTTTCCCTTATTTAATAAGTCGTTTTTTATTATTAATATTAAAAAATAAGAAATTAAAAGTAAATAATTAAAATGTTTGCAAAATTAATCCGCTTACTGGTTTAGACCGTTTAATGATATGGCACGTTATATTTCAAGGCGAAATATTTACTATAAGTTTACCGGCTTTATATTTTATTTTATTAGCCGTTAATATAATAACGTTTCTTTTACGTTCTAATAACTTTTAATCGTTACTAAATTATTTTCTCGCCGTAATCTTTCGGAGCATTGAATTTTATTTTTATTACGTAATTCGTATATTAACGTATTGTTATTTCATTACTTATTTTATAGTTTTAATATTTGCTATATCCGGGTGTTAATAAAATTCATACTTATAATCTTGTTTTTGGATTAGTTTCGTATAATATGGTTATAATCGTAATATTGTTGCGACGTCCATTTAATTAAATTTCTTTACCTTTTCTTTCGTTTGTTTTATATAATTTCGTTATTAAAGTTTTATAGTTAAGTTCCGGTTGCAGCTATATTTTCCTATAAAGAGTTAAATTAATCGAGCGAATTAGGTTTATTAACGTTTTTTTTATAAAATCTCGTGATATTTAAATTATACTTTTAAAAGTTTCTAGTTAGAATTAAGGTAAAACGGTAAAAGTAAGGCTATTTAACTTCTATTAAAACCTCGGTTTGGTGTTTTTTAAATTAAACTTTTTTTAAAGTGTTATTTAACGATAGTGTTTTTCGCGCGTACGTTTTATATTACCTTAATATCTTCTTTTCCTAATAGATTTAGCTTGTAACGTTATATTAAAAAATATATAAAAAACTAGGTTGAATTTATAACACGTTAATTATTATATAACGAGTATATAAAGATATATTTTAGTAGTAAACAAAAAATGTATATATTTATCGTTAAATTTATCGCTAAATATAGCGGATTATCTATAACAGGTATGAATCTATACGTATTCCTTTTTGTTAAACGTATAGACGTCAAAACGGTATCGGTTAACTTGTTTTGTATAATAATTTTATAATTTCGTTATTAAGATTTTAACTTTCTTAAAACCTCGTTTTGTCGTATACTTATAATATATTATTTTATTAAATTCGTTTTATTCGGTTTCTGTATTAAAAACGTATAATAACTATCCTACCTTTATTTTTATTATTAGATAAAAGCCGTAAATTAACAAAAAGCGGTAAAAGGTTAGTAATTTTCAATGCGTAATTATTATTAATCAAGTTAATTAAAGCAAGATAACTTATTTAATTCCGAAATTATTATTTTATTATCACCTTAATTATTTCCGTTTAACTATTAATTTACGGATAATACGTAGTCGATTTACGAAACGTAACGATTAGATATTAATTTAATTTCTTTCATAAAAAATTAAAAAAATATATAGTTACCTTAATTTAATATTCTAATGGTCAATATATTATGTAAGCGGTATAACGTCCTACATATAGAAGTCAGCCTTATATATAAGCGAGCCGCTTTTTGGCACTCTGTATTAATAAATTCAAATAATTTAATCATACTATATCGTATTAATTTAAATTTATTAGATTCTTTTTTCGTTAAAGATGTTTATAAGTTCTTTACAAATACGCGCATTCTGTTCAGGTTTTCCGTAAACGCTATGGTTCCGTTTTTTAGTTTTAATTCTTTTATAACGATTGCTCTCAACCGTTATAAGTAACATTTTTATTACTATTTTTGATCTAAAAAAGCTTCTTTTATTCTGTAATAAATATTCTTTTTTTTAGAAAGACGTATATTTTTAAATTTTCGACGTTTGCTTAAAATGTAGTTTATTTTACGTAATTACACACTTTTTAAAAAAAAGCCGGCCTTATATATAAGTAATTTATAATCTTTTATTATAAAATTAACCCATTTGAATATTTGCATCTGCGAGTTATTTTAATAAATTTTAATATTTGTTTAATAAATAACGTTTTTATTTCATAGTATTTTTAAAACTTTGGTGAGCAGGAAAATAAAACCGTTAGAAGTTAACGGGGAAATAATTCGCCTAAATACAATTAAAAAAACACTTTGTATTTGAAAAAAAAAAGGTTATTAAAATCGAATAAAAAATAAAGTTAGCTTTCGTAAATCCAGATTTAATATTATCGAACGTTATAGTAACTCTAAATACGTTATAAAAATTAACGAAATCTTTTTTTAAGATAATAGAAGTATAATAACGTCGTATTAGGTTTTTGATATATAAAAAATAAATGCGTTTTAAAATAAAAAGAAATGAGATATATTAAAAGGTTAAAGGTAAAATAAAGAATGCCGAATATATAAAATGTAATAATATCGTAGTTAACGTAATAATTATCGAATTTTATCGAATAAGAATTTTTGTAATTATCGAAAATAAAAAATGTTTCGAACTTTTCGTACGTACGACGGTTATGGGCTTAATTAATTATTAAATTCAGTTGTACGGTTTATGTTAGCAATAATATCGTAGAAATTTAAGTAATAAGGTAATAATTACGTTTAGTAATAATAAATAACCGTAAGCAATCTGGGTAATTAATTATTACTATAAACTGGTGTTATTTAAATTATAGAAAAAATAACCGTATATATTTTAATCGGGATCCGTTTAAATCCGTTTTTATCCAAATTAATATAACGTTCGAAATTTTCTTAATAATGGTTTTTATCCAATTCTTTAATTGTTAAATAATTTTGTGTAATAAATTCGACCCAATTTACAGCGTTTATAAGAAAGTAAATTATTTTTACGAAAATTCGATTTAACGAATTTTTAAATTTTAAAAATTAAAGGTACGTTTTAACTGAAATAAAAATAGTTTAAAAATTTCTTTTTTTATTATAAAATTCAAACTTTTTAAAATTAATTTTAATGATCGTTATAATTAATATTTCGGCTTCAAATTAACTTTTAAATTATTAAACCTTATTTTTAAATAGAATAACTTGTGCTGAAAATGATTAAATAACGTTATTTTCGGTATTAATCGACATAATAATAACATTAAATATTATTTAAAGTTTAACGGTATTATTAAATAAAAACTTATAATATATAACAATTATAAATTTCATTAATTCTTAAACTTAATCGTACTATTTATATTAATAATGATATTATAAAAATATAAATAATAAAATAATAATTACGTTTAATAATAACTAATAATTAAAAGTAATCTAAATAATTAATTATTATTATAAAGTAGTACTATTTAAATTATGAAAATAATAAACGTATATATCTTAACTGGGATCTATCTGGATTTATTTATCCTTTCGGATTTATATCGTATAAATAAACTGGATTCGTATGAATCCGGAAATTCTCCCGGATCTATATTTCCTAAATACATAAACCCCTTTGGATCCGAAACTCCGTTCGGATCCATATTACGTAATTTAAAGTTTTGCGTTGAAATGAATCCACTTAACCTCCGACCGTTTGCCAATAAGCCAAGCTTGTTTGGTTATAACAGTACGTGTCCGGATAAAATTATTAAAATATTAAATGTATTTTAAATTTAACTTATTTATTATTTAATTATTATTACTTAATATGATTTTCTGATCGGTTATTAATAAAACGTTATTACGATATTAAAATTTAAAATATTCTTTTTTTATAATAATAAATAACGGTATAACTTAATTTTAAAAAACAAAAACTTTGAAAACTATAATTTATTTTTTAACTTTAATTAAGTTTATTTAAAAAATTTATTGCTTTCGGCAATTATAATTATTATGCTCGTTATTTTTAACTTTATTAAAAATCTCGTTACGTTAAAGTTAAAAATATTTTTTCCTATAATATTATATTTTATAATAATATTTTAAATAAGCATAAATTATTTAGAAAATATTTGTAAAAGTTTATGCAAGGTCAAATGGGTTCAAGCTTTGTTTTCCAGGCTAAGCCAAATATACAAAAAATTATTACACGATATAATTTGCACGATAAATATTATACCTAATATTTTCAAATACGATAACTAATTAATAGTTTTACGATTAGGAGAAATTAATACCTTGGTCCTATAAAGCCTTACTTTAAAACCAACTGTTAGGCCCCCGTAAGTACGTAATTTCTTAATTAATATCGGCTTAAAAGGTTTATATACGTAATTATTAATAAGCTTTGATTTTGGTAAACCTTATACCCGCTAACTTTACGGTTCGGCAGGGTTAATATAATTTAAAAAATATTAAACTTTACGTAATAAACCTTAAAAATTAACCTTCAAAATAAACTTCAAAAATAAACCTTAACGGCAAACCTTAATTATATATAAAAGGTTAACATTTTTCCAAACCTTTATCAATTTTATAATTCGATTATTTTTATAATTTTTCGAATTACTTAAAATATTATACCATGTAAATCCGAATATACGATACCGGTAATCGATAGCCGCAAAATTATTACTAAAACCGTTTTATTAACGGTATAAAATTATTAAAAAATTACCAAACAAATTAAAATTATCGATATTATTATCGATTTAAAATTTTTTTTCTAAAATAATCGAGTTCCACTTTTAATTTTCGGATACGATTTAATTTATAAAAATAATAATAATTAATTTTTATAAAAACGTATACCGAAAAATATAACGATTATAACGAAATTATTAGCAAAACTAAAAAAAACAAAATTTTAATAAGTTTAAGGATTTCGAAGTTTAAATTTTGGAACGATATAAGGAGAGCGCCGAGCGATAGTTTACCCGGCTGCTCCGAATTGCGAAGACCGCCCAGAACCTGGATAAGAATCGATGTGGATAAGAGCGGGACAAGGCAGTCTGCGAAAGGAATGGGTTTAGTAAAGCCTAGGAATTAAGGTAGCAATCTATCATTTTATCCAATTTTGTCTACACGCTTACGTCTCCTCTAGGGAAAGTAAAAGTTTATATAAATTTCTTTAATAATTAATTATCTAATTTAAATACCTTTAATGTTTATCTTAACCGTAAAATAGCGGCATTCAAGGTGATTTAAAAAAAAGGGTTTAAACAAAATCAAAGAGCTTTAATATATGGCTTTAAGATTATAAAAATAAGAGAATTAACGCTATAACTAGCTGTTTCCAACCTTAGTTGCAAAATAAAAAAGCTTAGACAATAATCTAAACTCAATTATATTATATTTACCGATATAGTAATATTTTTAAATTTCTCTTTTTAGCAAAAGTAATATTCTAAGGTACTTATTTAATATTATATTTAAAATATTATTTTAAAACGAGAACCTTAATATAAAGGAGCTTAATAATAAATTTGTAAAAAGATTCATTTAGATTTTTTTTTTAAAAGTTTTAAAATTTTCTTTTTTACTTTAGGTAAAAAAAAAAGCATTTATTTAAAATAATAACCATAATTCATTAAAGCAGGAAGCTTATCGGTACAGTAAAATTCGAAAGAAAAAGTTTTTTAAAAAGAATTTTAACGAAAAATTTACGATAACGTTTAGAAAGGTTATAATAAAAAATGTGGAAAATTAAAACGATAGATTTATTACAAAATAAATAATAAAGCCATTTGCCGAATTACCGAACGAAAGCAAGAGAAATATATATCTAGATTAAAAATCCTTCGACTTTAAATTAATTAAATAAGAAATCGGTTTCGAAATTTATTAAAACTTTTAACAAGATCGTAATATCATTATTTAACGTTATTAAAGCACGAATTGAATTTTAAAACTAATTAAAAGCAAAAAGTTTATTAAACAATTAAAAACGTAATTATTAACGAATTAATATTAATTATATACGACGTAATAATTCCATTATATTAAAAACGAATATTTCGAATTACTAATTAAGTATAATATTAAATTACCTAAAGTATCAAGGTAATATATAACTTATTACGTTTATTTTTATTAATTTAAAAAAACCGCATTATATTACGTTATTTCCAATTGATAATTTTTAGTTATTATTTATTAATGTACTAAATAAATTTAAATACTATTTAAAAATCAATTTCTATTAAATTAATATATAGACCGATTATATTTATTTAATTACATTTATTATTATCCGGTAATTAATAAGATTATAATTTCGTTGTGATATATTAAAAAGAATCGAAAAGGATAAAGTGAACATTTTAAATCGATAACCGAATTTAAAAAAAAGAGTTTTCGAAAGTTTATATTAAATACGAAGTTTAATGCTAAAATATATATCAGATATTAATAAACTATTATAATTAACAACGTGGTTTTATATTTATATAAAAAAGATTTAATAATATAACAACCATTTATTAAAAAAAATAGATTTCAAATGAAATTGAAATATTAAAAATATTAAACGGAACTAGAACGTAATATATACGAATATAATTATATAAGTATGTGTCGGCAATTGGTGCTTTCAGGTGCTACCGGCTGGTGGGCTTTGTTCAGGCTAGGCAGTAGAATGCTGCCTGGGACAGCCTTTGTCCACTGATGATCCTTTGTCACCTAATCGTATATGTAAGGGCGATTACCCACGGACTAAATTAATCCTTTCCTAAAACTTAAAGAACTAACATAAAGCAATTACGCCAAATTCCTGCATTCGATTATTATAATTACTAACATGATAACATTTTCTGGTTAATTGGCAACCGTAATACGTTATACGAAATGGTTAATTGCAAACTAAAAACTAAATTAACAAAAAAAATACAAAACTTAAAAAAAAACTGTTCACCTAACAATTTAAAAAAAAATTAAGTAACAGTTAACGATGGCAAAAAAACGCAAAACCCCTAAGGAATTTCCCGCTAAATAAATCAATAACTTATCCGATAACGGCTTTGTCCTTAAAAAACGGAAATATATAAACGATAACCCTTTCCCTTTTCCCTACCCCGGATCTTTATACGATTAAAAAGTTCCTTAAGATAAAGAATTTTATAATAAAAAAAAGTAAGCGGAAAAATACGAGGTATCTTTAATGGAAAATAACCCGTTATTTTAATAATAAAAACTGAAAACAAATTTAAAAAAGTTTAAAACTTTAATCCAGAAATAATATACCGAAACAAACTTAAATAAACCTTATACGTCCTTAAATACCAACATAAATAGCATTAAATAGGACGTCAAAATACGGGAAAACAAATATTAATAGGTTAAGGATAAAATTAAAAATATAAAGCTTTAAAACTAAAAAATTAACGAAACAATATTACAACTAAACGACGTAATAATAAAGTTCTTAAATACATTCGGAAACAAAACGACGCAAAGCTTTAAAAGTTCGCGTAATATAAGTACGCAACCAAAGGCATCGCAAAACGCTCCGCCTAAAGTTAAGGCGAATAACTTTAAGGAAATACTTATCGCATTAAAAAACGATATGGAAAAAATCAACCCCTTAAAAAAAGACGAAAAGAAGCCCAGAAAATGGTTTACTAAAAAGCTAAACCCCCCGAAAAGAAAGAAAAATAAAAAAGTAAAGCCACCGTTTAAGGGAAAAAAGTAACATGCGGAAACCTTAATAATTTAAACAGCTTATCATTTTTATCCTTTTTTTAAAATTATTTAAGGATTTACCGAAACGACGGAAAAAATATTACGGTTTTTCCAGCAGCTTTTCCGGCTCCAGCTTTAATAGCTTAGACAGCTTTAACGAATTAGGTATCCGTTTAAAGGAACGGAAAAAGGATTCCAAAAAATTTAATAACGATTCGAAACTCCGTTAAAAACGTTTCGACTTTTCCTTAAATAAAAAGAATTATTTATTAGGTTAAGCTAATTAGAAAATATAAAATAACGCCTTTAACCTTATACTGAAAGAAATTGGCTATAAGGACGGTATAAAACTAAAGCAAATTAATCAGTTACGTTTAACGAAAGCCATTATTAAAACCTGCAAAAAGGCGCTTTTAAAGTTAATTATAAATATTAAAAAAGAAATAAAAATATTAAGGATTTTATAAAAAACTTATGCAATAATAAGCAAAGCCCGGCAAAAGTTTTTTTAAAAAAAACTTAACAAAATTACATACGATAAAAAAAACCCTGTATAATTTATTACCAAATTTTAAAAGCTATTTCGGGAAATAAAGGGTTATGGTATAAAGTTCAAAACCGAAAAACATATTATAATATTTTTTATTGCTATAAAAAACCGCATTAATAACTGGTACAAAACGATATAATTAATACTTAAATAAACGGATTATTTTTTCCAGCAATTAATCGACGATTTTAATAACAAGTTTCATAACCGTACTAATAAAAAAAAAATAACGGACGGTTTTATAACGCTTAAAGAAATAAGGGTAAAAAAATAATAATAATTCCCGAAATAATAAGCCCGTATAAAACAAGAACGAAAAGCTACTTTGCTTTAATTGTGGCAAATACGGACACTTAACGAAGGACTGCCCTAAGCCCTAAAAAAAGAAGAATAATAAAGGTAAGAAAAGAAAGTAAGGCCGAAATGGAGGCAGAAATCAGGGTAACAACAACCAAAGCAACAGCTCTCGTAACACCCGCGGCGACGCCCGCGGCGGTAAACCGGGTGAAAAGCAATTCATCCCTGAAGGCCTGGAAGACTTGTACCGTTTCAGTGGAAGAACATTTAACGCCTATGTTGATAAATAACAGCTTTAGAACCTTATGCAGTGGTATGATGAGACGCTTCAGGGGGCTGACACCCCGGAAGCAATTGCTACAAAGGACGACAGGCCTAAAGCCATAGAGGCCGACTGCCCTGAAGCTTTAATGATCGAGAGCCCTAAAGCGACCGTTACAAACAACGCTAGCAAGACGCTTCAGAAGGTAGCTACAGTAGCTAAATGCCCTAAGGCTATAGCGATTAAAAGCCCTAAAGCAGTTGTTGTAAGCAGTACCATGCTGTTACATATCCATTTATCTATAAAAAATAATGAAAACAGGCTATTTTAGGACTTAGAAGCGAACGTTAACATTACGAACAATATTAAGGATTTCGAGAAAAATTCGGTCCTAAATATTAAAAATAAAGGAATCCATATTATAACAGGTAAAGGACCTATTATCGCCATTACCGTTAGGACAGTAAAATAGCCTTTAAGGGGGTTCCGTAAAAAGAATAACGAAATTATGGTAAAATATATATTACATATTAACGATTTCCCTTTAAAGGTATTTTTTGGAAAAATATATTATAAAAAAAAAGATACCTAAATAAAAATATCTTAATAAACCTTAACGGGTCCCAATTAACAACAATTAACGTACTTCGGAAGAGTTTTTTTTTATAGCTTTATAAAAAGCCAGAATTTATTATTAAGGCCCCGGAATTAACGAACGACAAAAACTATTAATAAAGATATGTATTAGGGAAGGCATTTGGTAAAGATAACGATAGTAACCTGAAAAAAATGCTGGTTAACGTTCTTAAGGATAAAAAAGTTCGTATAACGGACGAAGTAATAAAGAAAATTATCCTTTGGTACCGCCGTTTTTATTACCCCAGTACAGAACGACTAATTTAGATTATCAAAAGGTTTACGGGAATAAATCTAAACCTTAACGAAATAAAAACGTTACTTTATATAATATATAACGAAAAAAAATACGGAAAATTTTATTTATAAACCTTTAATAACGGAGGTAATATGTAAAAAAAATTATTTAATATAATGTAAGTTTAATTAAGCCCGTTAATATTAAAAATAACAATTACTTCGGTTTTATTACAAACGATTTCTTACGTTATAAAAAGTATTATTCGTTTAAAAATAAAAACGAAATATAATAAAGCTTATGCGCTTATATAATACGGATAACCAAACGTTTAAAAATGATACCTTTTAACGAAAAAGGTTAAAGTAAAAAAATAAAGACTTTACGCTTAAATAGCAGTAAGGAATTCGGTATAAGCATAATCGAGAACTTTTGCGCGGTTAAAGGCATTAAACTAGTAATTTCCAGCTTTTATAACCAATATCAAAACGAAATTGCGAAAAAAGGTATCCAGTTCCTACAGGATAAAGCTCGTACAACTTTAACCCAAATAAAGATCCCGATATACTTTTGGAACTTAATAATAAAAGTTATAATGCATATAGTTAACAAAACTGGATAATCCATAATAAAGGATATAACATTAATCAAATACTTTAAAAACGTATTCGAACTTAACAAATTATATAAACATAAGCCTGATAACAGTTACCTTCGAATTCTCGGCAGCAGGTGCACAGTTCTAATTAATAAAAATTACAAAACTAAATCAGAAAAGTTAACAGCCCGTAAAGCAAAAGGCATACTATTAGGCTATTAAAAAACGCATAACTATAAGATATAGCTTTTAAAGGGCGGTAAATTACTTATAATATCACATATTACAGTTTATAAAAACCTGGAAAAGCTAGGGCAACCTCCTAACCTTAAAGACATTATTCGATCGCTTTTACAGCCCGTACAGAAACGCCTAAAATACCGTCAAAGATAAAAAGATATCGGAATAAAAAATAAGGACGATAACGTTATTTCGGAGGACGATACGGACCAGGAAACTAAGCAAGTTAAGCGTAAAAAGGGACGCCCGAAAAAGATAATTCCTAAGCTATATACCCTAAAGGCCTTAAACGAAGCCCCTAAGTTAATGCGCGAACTAAAGCTAACTTTAACCCAAAAGGGCAAAAAAAGCGATAAGGGCTTATATACCTTCCATTTCGCCCTAGACGTTAACGACGACGACTTTTTTAGAAGTTACGAAAACGTCGATCAGGTTATCCGGAACATTTACGAATATTAATAAATGGCCAATATACTAAAAAATAAATACGATAACATCTTTAAAAATTCGGAAAATATTAACCTGAGCAAATTATTTATTATTTATAAGTTATTTATAATAATAAACGACGGCCCGTTTTTAAAGGAAGTTATAAAAGAATTAAAACGAAAGATATAATTTAAAGTAATTTTTATAAAAATTAAAGAAAACCTTTCGCGTAAAACCTTTAAGTTTACGCCCTTTAATAAAAAAATTTATAGATATTTTATTAATACCAAATAGGTATTAAAGAAAAAGTATATATTTATAAAAAGGCTAGATAAATATAAAGTACGTATTTGCGCGAAAGGATTTATATAACGAAAAGGAATTAATTATAATAAAATAATAACAAATATAGCAAAAGCTATATATTAAAAGATATTAATGGTTTTAGCTACTTATTTAAATTAATATATATTTTAAATTGATTTTATTATTACGTATTTAAACGGTAAGCTAAAAAAAGATATTTATATAAAGTAATTCCTTATATTAAAGAAATATTTCGATACGTACTTAAAAAACGGAAAAACGTATCGTTTTTCCTTTAAAAAGGTTTTTAAATTAATAAACTTATTTTACGGCCTAAAGTAAGCCGGAACTGCTTAATAAAAAAGAATTAAAAAGATATTTACGAAATTAAATTTTTATTTATTAATTTCGGATAATGCGATTTATTATAATCCTAAAACCGGATGCGTTATAGTTTTATACGTTAATAATTTTTTGCTTTTTAAAATTAATAAATAATAACTTAAAAACGTTATTAAAAAGATTATTAAAAACGTTTTTATTAAAAATTTAAAAGATATAAATTAGTATTTAGGTATATAAATTATCCGTTTTTTATTAACTGGTAACGTTAGGCTAAATTAATAATAATATATTAAAAAGTTATTAAAGTTAATTAGGTTAAATAAAATACGAAAAAAGTTTATATTATTCGTTAAAAATTATTTAAAGTACGTTATTAAATACGAAAGTAAAATTAATAAGGAAAATATATTTAAATATGCGAACCTGATAAAAAAATTTAACTTTTTAAATTGTATTAATAAACCGGATATAACGTTTATAACCTTAACTTGGGCTAAGTTTATAGGTAATTTATTACTTAAATACCAGAAATATATTAAAAAATTATTACATTATTTAAACGGTACGATAAATTTATTTTTTCGGTATAAAAAATTAAACCGAAATTATTTATATTAAAAATATAATAACTTAAAGTTATTCGAAATAATAAATATAAGCTTTATAAATAATTAAAAATTAACAAAGTTTATTATAAAATACGTATTTTTTATAATTAAAATGTTTATATTTTAAATTTTAAAGTTATAAGGCGTTATTATAAAATATATTATAAAATATATAATGAAATAGGACGGGGAGAATTGGTCCTGATCAGTGCATAATCGAAAAGTGTGTCACGAGTAAGCCCAGGGTTTAAGAGATAATGAAAGCAACGCAAACTGTATTCCGGTGTTGAAATCAGTAAAGCAAACTATGAAAGATGAGTGGTGATGTTCTCGGGGTTGAGCCCGGCGAAAAGGACCGCTAAGAATACATAAGGGCTGCTAATTAACTGATTAATTAGGCTATATATCCGACCCTATACCTTATTTCATTTTAACCTTCCTTTTATAAAATAAAATTATTCTTAATTTATCTTAAAAAATAATTAAATAAAAATTTAACGTAATTAATTCCCAATTCCATAAAACATATATAAAATTTATTAATTAATTTAATTATCGTTTACGCGGTTTATTTTCCAACTTTTTTAATTCAGGATTTCGTTTTTTGCGTTTAGCCAAATTTTTGCGTTATTTAGCTTTCTTTTTTTCCTTTTATGCCTTATCCTCCTTTTCCTGCTTAACGATCGAGGCCTTATACTTGGGCCAACCAGGCCAACCTTAAAGGAAATATGGCTCCGGTCGCTATGTTATTATCTTATAAATATTTCCCACCTATCTGTACGGTATATTATACCGGCCTTCCATTATTATTTATGTTTATTAATTACTTACGGCCGGTTAAGATTTGTATTTTGGTTCGAAAGTAAATTTAGGGGGTTATATCGGTTATATATGTTTGGGACGAATAGATTATAAAGGGAATATCGAAGTTACGGTAATTTGTAAAGTTAATTCTTTAAAATCGTTTTTTTTTGATTAAGGGGAATTAAGCTTAATTATTAAATATTTTTAAGATTTAAAGCTTTACCAGTATTTAACTTTTTACTGTTATCGTTAAACGGGGATAAAAATTTGCTAAGTTATAATTTTACGGGTTTTAAGATATCCTTTTATTTTAACGTAAATTTAAGGTACCTTTTAATCGTTTTTTTATATTATTTAACATAACGCTTTTTTCGTATAATATAAACTTACTTTATCGTTTTAGGTTATAAATAATAAAATAAAACGCGTAGGTAACCTATAAATTATAAATTTAAAATATATTTTGGAACGGTATATTAGCAATCGTTATACGTGCAGGCGGATTTCCGAATACTAAATTTTTCCAGGCCTTTCGATATTCCTATAAAAGTAACTTGGTACGCTTTTCGGACAGGTAAATATTAAAAAACATAATCGTTCTTTTTAATCGGATATGTAACATATTAACTTAATAACCTTTTTTTTTATTACCGACTGGTATTTTAAGCTAGATAACGGATTAAATATATTTAAAATTATAAACCCGGATTATTTTTTCTGTTTTACTAAAAATAATAATAGCTTATTTTTTATTAATTACCTTTCCGGCTTTTAAAATAACGGCTATAATTCCGGGTAAAGCATTTATAACGATTATTTAAATAACTACTATAACATGTTATAATCGTAAATACTTTTTATTTTGCATAATTATTAAGGTTTGTTACAATCCGGCCGATATTACGTTATTTTAAAGTTTATCAGATTATAAAGGAAATAAAGTAGCCTTTCGTTATGGACGGGTACCATCTTTATTATATAAGGCAATAAAAATAAACCGATTAAAGTATAACTACGGATCTGGTATTATAAGGAAATAAGGGGTACGGCTTTTATTATGCATTTTATATAATACGCGGTTTATATTATCGATATCTTACATAAGTATATTAATAAATTAATTAAAATTTCCAAAATATAATATATTTAATTTTTTGGATCCTTTATTTTTATCCTGCATAATACGTTTCTTAAACGACAATATTATAACTGGTATTAGGCTGATTAGGATATATAAGTACGATTAAAACGATATACGATAACTAAGGGCAATAATAATAATAAATAAAGGTAATATATAATATATAAATATATATAGATATAAATATATTTATATCTGGATGCAAGTATATGGAAATATAAGTAAGTTATAAATATCGAATTATATAAGTACAGAAGTTCGTTAAAAAATAATACCGAATTATATACGTAATTAATCAAATGCATACAGTACTAATACATTAAATTTTGTCATAAAAAACGTATACGCCAAAGAAATTCCTAATAATTTTATCCGATATTATATAAAAAGGGATATAATTGTCGGTACGTTTTTTTAATTAATTATACAATTATTTCTACATTTACATTTCTTTTATAACTTTTTTTTTATAAATCATATTAACTTTTTTTTTCCGATCATATCCATTTTTAAAACCTAATAAATACCTAAATATATACATAATTATTCCTATCATTTTGATCAGTTTATTATAAATTCCTGCAAGTTATTAAACCTACGTAATACTTAAAGTTTTCCTAATAACGTAAATCCAGGTAAACTTATCAACCTTATAAAAAAGTTGTCCATTAAAAAGCAATCCGGACCAGGTAACAAGTTATTAAGTTCTAGTAATATTAAGCCCGTCAATCGCAGGATTAAACAAAATATACGTAAGTTCGAATATATCTCTATTTAATATCATAAAGTCCTGGCTATATCAAATACGATTATATTTTTTAAACCTGCAACTTGTTATGCCGATAAAGCCTTAGTTATTAATTAAGGTATTAAGCTTCCATATAACCCTAATAATATTCGCAAACCTTAAAATCTAATATATTACCAGGTACCTATTTACAAATTAACTTCTTTTTTTTAATACAGATTCCGTAATATAATATTCGATTAAGATATCTTATTACCTAAAATACCGGTTATAAATAATTTACGGTTTTTTAAATCTTAGCCTTTTTAATATATATTACCGTTAATCGAAATAATAAAAAATTTAATATTTAATCTAATTTTAGGTACTATTAAGCAGATAACCGGTAGCCGCCGATTAATATCGGTTATACCTTTATCTCCTAAAATATTCCAACCTTACAATATTATTTCGGGATCTTTATTAACAATATCGATTATTTTAACAAGTCCACGTATTATTAATCGGCTTCTTAAATTATTTTTAAATATTAAAATATTACGCCTTTTTAATTTTTAAATCGGACGTTAGTAAATATTAGCTTAATTCTAAAATAACCAAAGTATTATATACCATATAACGTTTAAATATATTAAAGTAAATATTTTTTATTCTTTATAATATTTTTAACGAATTTTTATTAATTAATATAAAATGTTTAGGATTATATTTATTAACTTAATCGGCGGTCCAGCTACTGGTCGGTATATACGATAACGAATTAAAAGCGAAAATTTCTGGATAACAGCAAATACTTAATTTAATATAATCGCTATATTCCAAAACGAAGGTAAAAAATTACCGTTTTATTTTATATACATCGAAATGTTTCGGGCCGGATTTACGGATCCTTTTATATCTTTACTTATTAAAAACTTTCGGTATGTTACCGGTTTATTTATTCAAATTTTCGAAATATTTAATATTATCCCGTACAAGTTATATAAGTAATAATATAAAATATTAAAATAACCCGATTAATATAACATATACCTATTTTTTAAATATTAATCGATTCCGGAATTACATAAAAAATCTTATAATAATTACGTCGGGTCCATCGAAAATTATAATTATACCTTCCGGAATAATCGGTTCGAAAACCTTAAAGTAAGTTATAAACGATTATTATAAATTAAAAAGAATATTCGTAACGATATTTATCCGATTATAAAAATATTCGATAAAAATTAATTTTGGAATAAAATTAAAAAATATATTTCGGATTTTTAATACCGGGCGAATATAATTAAACGTATTAATTATAAATAAGGTATAATAAATATTATATAAAATAATAATAAATAAGGTAATAATAAAGCGTAATAAAACTTTTATATTTTAATTTTTTATAATTAATTACGTTAATTTTTTCCGCTTTTTTAATCCGTTTGTTTCCGGTATATCACTATCGTCCATAATTACGTAACCTTTAAATCGACCATTAAATATCTACATTTTAATATTTATTTTTACAAGTTTTAAAGCTTTAAACTGCCAATTTTTTAATAATTTAATATTAATAATATCAAAAATATCCAACATTTTTTCGTCGGGTTAATCGGTAAACGGTTTCGTTTAATCGTTCTTTTATAAATTAATCGGCTTTTAATATCTTTTTTCGTTTTTTATAAATTATTTTAATTTATTAATAAAAAAAATCCCTTATAACTTCGTCCTATTAATCTTTTTCAAATAATAAATACTTAAACCAATAATATTATTAATTAAATACGGATTAATCCAGCAATATTTAAACTTTATATCTTTAAATATATTTATATATCGGGACGTATCGTATAATAATACCAAATCATCCATTTTTAAAAGTTTATTTCTTATTCTGTTCCTATCTCTCTAATTTATAAATCTAATAACCTTACGACGCTAATCAGCAATAACTTTAATAACCTTAACCACGTCCTTAATTTTCCTTTCCAAAAACCGAATTCTTTAAGTAATTAAATCTTTTCTCGGGATATTAAAATCCTATATTATAATTCTCCATATCGGCAAAACTATCTTAATTAATAAAAGCATTTTTTATCCGTATAACAATTTATACAAATTTAGGCCGTAACTTTTTATAATAATATTATCGGCAAAAATTATCTTAGGCAAAAACTTAACCCATCCTTTACCGATATTATTCGTCGCTTTCATCAAAATTTTAACAATCGGAACGTATCCTCTTTTAACCAGGCCTTATCGTTAAACGGCATACGCAGCTTCAACCTTTTACTAAATCTCGAATACATTATAAACTTTAATTACTTCGCCCTTATTTTCAAAATTACCATTTATTTTAATTTTAATCGGAATACCGTATCGGTAAAAAATATATTTATCCAAAAACTTCTTAATCGTTATTAATATAACAAAACGTAAGGCTTTAACTTCCAAATAATCGGATAATTTATACCTTACTTCGACCGTAACCTTATAACCGTTATCATTAAGCATAAATTAAATATTAGTTACTTAAATAATAATTATATCAATAAGTTACAAAAAGCCGTAATTTTTTTCGAACCGTTAATTAATTACCTTTTGATATTTTATATACGCCCGTACTGCCTTTCGAATATAACTAAATAATCCGCGTTAATAATAAAAAGCTGCTATATAACGATAAATCGAATTTCGTCCCTTATGGCCATAATCTTTATAACATTACCTAATCACTACAAATCGCTTTCGTTCAATATCGATAACTTTACGGCTACCATATCGCTTATCCGCCTTACGCCATAAAATACCGTTTTAAATATAATATTTTAACGCCTCGGCTTTAAAAACGGCTTTTTTCTTTATTAAAGCTTTACGTAACCGATTAGGAAAATTTAATATCGTAAAAAACCTAACGTATTCCTGCAACTTTTTAAACCAGTTCCCAATAAAAGGTCCTTACTTATCCGTTTCAATAAAAGTTAAAGCTATACCAATTAAAATAAAGTTAAGCCGAATAACATTTAATTAAATATTAATAAAATTATCGACTTTTTTTTCTTATTAATCGTCCAATACGTTAAAAGCTTTAGGCAACTTTCGGAACAAACCATCGACGGCTAAATTCTTTTTACCAAAAATATACTTAATTTCGAAATCGAACATTTTTATTTAAACGATTTAACGGATAAATACGGTTTTAAGTAAAAAGTTTAAGGAATTATTAATTTAAATTATTAATATTTTAATATCGGTTTTTAATATAAATCGGATTCCGTAAATATAATTTCGGAATTTCCTTAAAACTTTAAAAATAACTTAATATTCCAGCTTACTAATATCATAATTTAACTTAACGCCTTTCCAAGTACCATTTTCAAAACGCGCAAAATGTTTAACATTATTAATTATTTAACCAAAAATATTTTTAAAACCGTTTTTACTTACGTTTATCCTTATAATAATTTTGCCTGCAATAAAACTATAATTTAAAATAATTAAGGTCGGGATAATAATAATCGCTTTTTTTATATTTTTTATAACACGATTTTAATTAAATCCTTAAACGAAAAATTAATTTTTCCGAAATAAACGTATAAAAGGCTCGGTTTTAATAACGAAATATATAACAAAAATCCGGTAATAAATAACGATATCCAGAAAAGCTTTAACTTCCGAAACGTTTTTATATAACGGAATTTCCAAAATCTTTTTTACCTTAACTATATTTAATTACTATCTATTCGTCCCGCAAAAAAATCCGATTATAACGGTTATCTTTTAGCATTATTAAAACTTTTTTATATTAATTAATATACCAGCAAATTCGCAGTTAACAAAGGTTTTATCTATATTAACGATATGCTTGTATACAAATCGCCGAATCCCGGAAAAAATCTTTTCGTCGTTATATTTTATCTTTAAGCCCTTAATATTAACGTCGTCGACAAATAACCGGGTAATATCGGGTATCAGATCGTTAAAAATCCTCCTTACCACGCGGCAAAAATAAATTACAAAGTTAATAAACCTCATAAATATATTAGTATATTTAAAAAGTTCCAAAAATATCGCAAAAATGGTAAAATCTTTATTAATAAAGGTTAATATAACCTAATCATAACCGGAAAAAAAATCTACTAAAGTAATTAACAAATATATAACAAAATCCGCAAAAAATTTATCGTAATTTTCTGGCATAAAGGCATTTTGCAAGGTAATAACGTTTAATTTGGTAACAAAATTAATTAGTTATAAATTACCGTCCTTCTTTTCGATAAAAAACTAGGCATTTTTATACGTAGCATAAAACTATTCGAATATCCCTCGTTAAATACGTATTCGTAATACCTCGATCAGCTTATTTTTAAGGTTAACAGGTATTATTATACCCTTAATTTGCCATATTTTATAAGAAATTATCCGAATCTTATAATCTGGCACGATATTCGATTTAATTTTACCATAATCTTGCCAATCCTAGGTTAAAATAACCTTTTTACGAAAAAGTATCTTTTTAAATAAGGCCTTTTTAATACGATTAAACTTGTTACCAAGTTAATTAAAAATAACCTTAACTTTTTCCTTTATAAATCAGGTACCTCGTAATATAATAATAAACCTAAAAAATAAGGTAATTAATAATATACCAAATTTATTAAATTTTTTTTTGTTTTAATTAATAACTTCCTAAACCTTTTTAAATTTCTTAACTTTCCAATTTAAGTTTCCGGATAATATTAATCCGTTTAATAACATATTATCGACTAAAACCACCTTTTTCTATTTCGGCTTATATATCGTATTAATCTATACGGTTCGATTATTATTAATCTTTTGTTACATTTCGTTTTATAATATTTTATATAAAATATATACAAATTCTTTATCGTTAAATTAGCCTAAAATAATATCTCCGGATTCCAACTTATTATTTATAACCTTTTAAATTATCTTAAAATTCTAATTAATATATATATTATTAATCGAAAAAACGTAAAGGCTTATAACATATTCGTCCGTATTTTCGCTTATAAGCCTGCTTTTGCCAATAAAATAACTTACAGTTTTACCGGCTACTTTTTTTTAAGCTTCTTATTAATACGGATATTACGCGTAACTTTTTTAACAAAAACCAAAAAAATAATAATTTTTAACGGGCCAAACTTTAAGGTTCCTTTTATTACGTCCGGGTTTATATTTAATATCATCTTCGATTTAATTATAAAATTAAATCCCAGTATTAATAATTACGTAACGTAATAATTATTAATAACAAACAAAAAAATAATAATTAATCGGCTAACTAACCAGATAGGTACCTCGATAATATTTTCGAATAAAGTTCTTTTTTAAAAGTTAAAGCTTATAAACGATACGCGTATTTATTTTATAACTAATCTATATCGCTTAACGTACGACGTAATAATAACGCTAAACTTAATTCCGATATCGATAACTTTATTAATTAAATTTTCCCCACCTTTATAACCTACTTTAACTACTAATTTAAATAACGGGATAATATATTCAGCTGGGTTATATTATTAAACTAACAAAATTCTGGCTTTTTTTTAACTTTCTACTTTATAACCAATATCCATAATAAAGATTTTAAAAAAAAAATTATTTTTAAAAGTTTTAATCCTCGTACTTTAATTTCGGTTATCTTAATCGTTTCCGTATTTTTACAACCAAATACCTTTAAAGTTTTAATAACTATAAAGTTTTTAAAAGTTTTTCCGAAATTTAGGCAAATTTTAATCAATTCGGACCAAATAATTTCAAATTTCCTTTTAAAATTTTCTCGGATTTTTTTTTCCCAGAATTTAACTATATATTTATCGATTAAACCTTTATAAGTAAAGATGTTATCCGTTTAGGTAATATCGTTTATCTAGGGGGTATTAATATTTATCCGAAAAATGTTATTTATTTAAACGTTAACTTTTATATTATAAAATATAAATTTTTTAAATATCAAGTTATTATCGTTAATTTCGTACTTAATCTTGTTTTTTTTTATACCTTTAAAATTATTTTCCTTATTTTTAAATCGTTTAGTTATTATAACGCTGGTAAATACCGCTAACTAATCGGAATTATCGATTTTTAAGGTTCGAATTTTCTCTAAATGACGGGTACCTTTATTTTTAACGGAATTACTTTAAAATTAATTACGTAAAGGTATTTTTTTATAAAACGGTTTTTTTTTATAATTAACGAAATAGGTTATATTAATTTCGATTACCTTGTTTTAATTAATATCGGAATTTTATCAATTTGGTTGTAAGATTATAATATGCTTTTAAGGTTTAACTTAACTGGTAATATCCGGATCGGGACTAGTTAATTAACTATTAACGTTCCAAAAAATATCGTTTCGCCGATTAAAATATTACATCTTTTCCTTAAATCGGGCAGGGAAGGCTGGTAAATTATAAATTTATTTTAAAATCTTTTTCCAAATTAGGATTTGTTATTTAATTACCTAACTTTTTAAAATTTAAAGGAATTAAATTATGCTTAAAATAACCTTATCCTTTAAAGCTTTAAAAAAAATGGTATAACCGTTATCGGTAAGTAAGATTAATCCGGTAATTTCCATGTTAATAAATAAGCGGTATTTTTATATATTATATCCAGGTTTTTAGCAAAATTAATAAATACTTTAATCAAAATTACTAAAGCGTTTATTACGACCTTGGTAACTATCTTAATAACTTCCTTAACCTCGGTATCTACCTTGTTTACGATAAGGATTTAATTAACTAAATTTATTCGGCTGGAAATTAATTGCATTAATTAACGGGTCGGCATTATAATGGCATATTTAAGGTGCTTTCTATTTAGGTAAAGCGTAATATTATAATATCCGGGCTGTTTTTCGGTTCCTTATTTCCTTTTTAAAAACTTTAAAGTTTTAGATTTATCGGGCTTAATTAATCTTTAAATCCTATAATGCGTTCGTAATTTCCGATATTTAATTAATCCGACCCGATGATAATTATCGTAAATAAGAATTTTTTTAATTACTATGGTTTGGGCTGCTAGGCCGAATAAAACCGATTTTTATTTTTTGGCTCGATATCGAAGCGGACGCCTCCGTATTGTCGCTTACGTTCTTTATATTTAAAAAGTGCAACCTTGTTTATAACCTAACCTTTAATTAATATGGAAACTTTGTTATAAGTTATCGCGTATAGGTTCTTAAGTTGCATATTCGAGTTATTAATAATTTTTTCAAAATAGCCGGTTAATAATTTTTTAATAAGCTTTTAATATATTCGTCCTTGTTAACTAATTACTTTTTTTGCCTAGTTTTTTTTAAAATGTTTTTTATTTTAACGGCATATTTTAAGTAATAATCGTAAACCTGATTAAGGTTATTCCGTTAAACTTATTTAGTTAAAGTTTTTAATCGATTTTTAATAATTCGAATTTGTTTTGGATTTTGTAACTTAAAAGTTTTTAAAACGATTTTAATTACGTTATCTTATTTGGCTACTTTATTAATAGCTATTTTAATTCGGTTTTTTATATTGTTATTATCGGTTTAGAATGATAATTCGGCAAGCATCTTAAATTTCGTAAACTTATATTTTTTGTATAATCGAATGATTCTTTTAACCCAATCGGTAATTCCGGTTTTTGAAAAACGAAGGTCCGGATAGGTTAACGGATTTAAAAAAATTATAATAAACGAAAGCCTATTTATAATAAAGGCAAAAAAACCGTATTCGGGTTAATCGGTTTGTTTGAAAAGTATAACGTCCGGTATAGGTACTGTAAATCCTATAAATAATTTTAAAAGGTTCTGGGCTGATATAATTTTTTATTTTTTCGGTATTTCGACAATAATTTTAAGGATTACTTATATACTTAAATCCTTAATAAACTTTAAAAATCCGATCGGATTATTATTATTCCGGGGTTTAGTTTTATTAGGCTTATTATTATAAAGGTTTTTTATTAATTGGTATTAAGCGATTATATTTAAAGCAAGGTTTTAATTTTTCGTAAAATTAAGGAAATTTGGTATTAAAAATAATCCGTATTATAATTAAATTTAAATAACAATTTTAAAGAATTTCGATAAGTTTTTAAAAAATTTATTAAAACTTATTTTAAATTAATTAATATTATTAATTCTCGAATTATTTAGGTTATAAGGTATTATTTTAACGGGAATATATTTAAATATAAGGTAAATAACTGTTCGTAATAATTATTTTAAGTACATTTTTTTTTTATCGAATTTAAAAAGTAAATAATTTTCTTTTTTTATTAATCGTTTAAATAACCTTATTTTAATTAATGTTACGTTATTAATTATTTAACCGTACCTTTTTTAATTTATTAATTAATATTTTTATTATTAATTTAAGCGTTATAATATTTAAACTTAATAAAAAAAATAAATCCCAAATAATACCGCTTAATAATAACCAAATAAAATGTTGCCCGATTAACGTTAAAAAGGTCCAAAATATATCGCATAACGTTTTTCTCCTAATTTTTATATCGTATTAAGGAACGTTATTTTTTTTTCGGTATTTTCCTTTTTTATGCAAAATAAATGGCTTTATAATCTTATTCCTTTTTCTGTTCGTATTCGTTATTTTATTTATATCGTTAATTTTATCGTTATTATACTTATTTTAATTAATCCAAATCTTAATAATTACGTTGCCAGCGACGTAATTTTGGCTTTTTTAGCCTTTATTAATCAAATTTTATAATTTGTTTTGCTACGTAATTTTTTTATTAATGCGTATAATATTTTAAATTACGTAATCGGTTTAAAATTTGAATAATTAATCCAGGTTCCGATACCGGTTACCGTCCGTGCTTATATTTCTTTGCCGTTTTCCGAATAAAGTTATGTTTTTAAATAAGGTATCGTACTTAGATAATTTAATAACTTTTTTATTAATCGGAAAGGGGTCGCGTTATTATCGTAATTGTTAGTCGTTTACCGTAAGTCGCTATCAAGTTTGCATAATCGTAATCGTAATCGTAATTATGTTTTTAATCAGAACTTTATTTTTTCCGTTTTATAATCGGAGATTAAGAATTATTTCGGTAGTTAATTAAAGCTAGTTTCTTTTTCTTGGTAGCCAAATAAAATGGGACGGGGAAAATCGGTCCTAATTAATGCATAATCGAAAAGTATGTTACGAGTAAGCCCAGGGTTCAAGAGATAATGAAAGTAACGTAAACTATATTCCGGTGTTGAAACTAGTAAAGCAAATTATGAAAGATAAGTGGTAATGTTCTCGGGGTTAAGCCCGGCGAAAAGGACCGCTAAAAATATATAGGGGCTGCTAATTAACTAATTATTCAGGCCATATATCCGACCCTGCACCCTGCTCCATTTCAATAAATGCAGGAATAATTATAATAAAGATAATAAAAATTAAGAACTTTATTATAAAATTAAAGTTTATATTTAAAGGTTTTATTTTTATCTTAAAAAATAATATAAAAGTATTTAAGTAAATAAAAAAAATATAAATATTAGGAAAAAAACGTTATATTAAAGTTAAATATTATTACGTACGATAAAAAGTCCAGATAAAAAATATTAGCTTTTAATACGTAAAAAGCAAAAATAACTTTACAAACGGGCTTACGAAATTATTTAACAAAACGGACTTTAAACGATTCGTACGGAACCTGGAATTTAAGAAAATACGAAACTAGGATTTAATCCTTATACAGATTAATTATTTTTAGATTTAATTTTAAACTTTTCGAACTTTCCAGCCGTAGTTACCTGACGCAAAAGGGCGTATTGGCAATTGGTGCTTTTAGGTGCTACCGGCTGGTGGGTTTTGTTCAGGCTAGGCAGCAAAATGCTGCCTGGGACAGCTTTTGTCCACTGATAATCCTTTGTCACCCAATCGTGTATGTAAGGGCGATTGCCTACGGACTAGATTAGTCCTTTCCTAGAACTTAAAGAACTAACACAGAGCAATTACGCCAGATTCCTGCATTCGATCACTGTGACTGCTGACAGTATGTAAAATTTATAAAATATTAAAACGAATTTAATAAACGGTTTTTTTTAAAGAATAAAAGTAGTAACGTCCTATATAAGCGAACGAGTTATATAAGTAAGCGAGCTAGATTTTTCAACTTTTTAACCTTTTAACTTTGGTTATAATTTTTTAAACGTTAATAATATAAAGCGTTTTATAAAAAAAGCTAGGATAAATTTCACTATTTAGGTTAAAAATAACGCGAACTTTTTTTAAGAAAAAGTTTTATTTTATATATAAAAGCTCTGAATTTATTCTAAAAGCCCGATAATATAGTCGATGCGACCGAACCGATAATGCTCTTAATTTAAGAATGTTAATGCCGACCAAAAGAAAAATTTAATTATTGGAAAAATCCTTAACTTAAATACGTAAATATTTTTTTAGCCGGTTTTATTATATTAAAAATATAATTAATATATTATTAGCTTAACGCGTTATAAAACGCGTTAAAATTAACTAGACGTCAAACTTTATTAAACGGAAAAAAAAACTTTAAATACATTGAAATCGAAAAATCGATTATTAACGGGTTTTATACGAAAATCCAAAAATATTTCGCAAATAATTTGAATTTATTCGAGTTATAATCGTAAAATACGGTATTATAAAAAAGGATATTTATAATTTTAACTAAATTAAATTTTTAATAAAGCTTTTTATAATAAGGGACATAATAATTATTAATACCGAAAAACGTAAAAGATTTAAATAAACGTATATAAAAAAATTTAAAAAGCCTATTATAATTATTTAAATTATTAATTGTTAAATTTAAATTATACTATTATTTATTTTTATGATTGGGAAAATTTACTTTAAAACTTAATATCGTAAAACTTTATTATTAATACCTGATTAAAACATTATATTAAATAATCATAATTAAATAATAAATCAATTAAATTTCGAATAAATTTAACCTTTTAACAAATATATTCGGATACGTATAAAAGTTTCAAACGTTTTTTATTTTTAACGTTTACGAAAATTATTATATTTTATATACTCGTACATTCTTCGTATCGGCTTTAATATTTTAACATATTTCAATTTTTTTTCATTTTAAAACGCGCTTATTTATAATATATTGAAAACTTAATATATCGGTATTATACTTATATTATTAAGAAAATTTTTCCCGCCGGCTTTTACGATATATTCTAAGTTATTATAACATCCGATAATATCAAATCTAGATTTGTGAAAATTAGTTTTAATCTATTCGATTATAATAAGGTTTTTTTTAAATTAAAAATTTCTTTAATTATATTTACGCTAACCATTTTCTTACTAGTTTTCGCCGGTTTTATTTTATTTTTTACGAAAACTTTTAAGAGTATTCGTAAAGTAACAGAAGAAAATTTTAAAAAAGATATTAAAATTTATTAAAATAACTTGCGAAAAAAAAATTAAAAGCCGTTAATTTTATAATAAAAAGTTATATATTATTATTATATAAAGCCGTTTTTTCCGCAAAAGAAACGTTTAATTATATAAAACGAATAATATTTTTAAAAAAAACGTTATAAAATAAAAATAAACGATTTTTTAAAAGAAAATTACTTATTATACAAAAAGGATAACGTACTACACCATTAAACGGTCGAAACCAGTAAGGGGACCAAACCAATAAGCGGACCAATTTTGCAAACATTTTAATTATTTACGTTTAATTACCCATTTTTTAATATTAATAATATAAAATGACTCGTTAAATAAGGAGAAATAAACCTAATTATTTAGGTTAAAAAACGAAACTCGAAACTTAATGTTATAAAACTTAATTTTATATATAAGATTACTTTAACAACTTTAAAGGCCCAATATTACGGTAAATACGCCCGAATCGATATTATTCTTTTTTTATAAAAATTAACAGCGACCGAAAAGAAATCGATTATCAATCAAATTTTTAACTTGAAAACGTAAACAGTTTTTATCCGGCTTTAATATATTAAAAATATAGCAAATTTATTACTTATTTAATACGTTATAAAATGTAATAAAGTTAATTACCCGTCGAAATTTATTAAACGGCAAAGAAAAATTTAAACGCGTTTAAATCGAAAAATCGATTATTAACGGGTTTTATCCGAAAATCTAAAAATATTACGTAAATAATTCGAACTTATTTGAATTATTATCGTAAAATATAATATTATAAAAGAAATATTTATAATTTCAACGAAATTAAATTTTTAATAAAACCTTTTATAATAACGAGTATAATAATTACTAATGCCGAAAAAAGTAAAAAAGAATTTTAAAAAAAATTTTAAGGAATAAATTATAATTATTTAAAATCTTAATTTCCAAAATTAAGTTATATCGTTATTTATTATTATAACGGGAAAAAATTATTTTAAATTTTAATACCGTAATAGTGTATTAGTAATAACCGGTTAAAAAACTATAGTAAATAATAATAATTAAATTTAAAATAAAATAAATTTAAAATTTATTTAAAATTTTAATAAATATATTCGAACGTATATAAAAAATTTAAAACGTTTTTTTATTTTCGACGTTTATAAACGTTATTATTCGATAAAATTCGAAAATATTACGTTAACCACGATATTATTATACTTTATATAGCTGTATATATTTCGTATCGATTTTAACTTTCTAACGTATCTTATTTTTTTATTTTAAAATATGTTTATTTATTATATATCGAAAATTTAATACAACGTTATTATATTTATATTACCCCAAAGAAATTGCCGGCTTTTACGATATATTTAAAATTACCATAACGTCCGATAATATTAAAAATAGATTTACGAAAACTGGCCTTATTTTATTCGATCTTAATAATATTTTTTCCGAACTTTAAAATCTTTTAATTATATTCACGCCAATTATGTTTCCGTTAACCTTTACCGGTTCTATTCGTTTCGCGCCCGCAAAAACCCTTAAAAATATTTATAAAGTAATAAAATAAAAACGTTATTTACAAAAAAAAATTTGAAAACTATTAAAGCAGTTCGTTAACAAAAATTGTTAAATCGACTAGCTTTTGTATGAAAAATGGTTGATTATTTTTGTACGAAACCGTTTTTTTTAGGGGCGAAGGAAAACGCTTAATTACGCAAAACGAACTACGTTTTAAGTAAACGTTAAAAAAATTAAAAATAAACGCTTTAAAAAAAATTACTTATTATACAAAAAGAATAAAAACAAGGCTTGAACCCATTCGACCTTGCATACAAAAAGAATAAATTCTTTTAACCGAGAAAAATGGCAATAAAAAAATATAACTAACAACGGCTGGAAGCAATCGTCGTAAAAAGGTTAAAACCAAGAAACGAAAATATAACGTTTGCGATAAGCCCGGACATAATACGCGTACTTATAAAAAAGTTATAAATACGTTTAGCAAAAAGAAATCCGATTAATTTAAATGAATTTAATATATTATGGTTATATTATTTAGATTTGTTGTTACGAAATGCTAAAAAAACGGTTCGCTTCCTGATTTGAATCGTTTAATGGTGTAGTACGTTAAGCTTTTTTAGCCTAAAAAAAAGGAACTAATAAAAAATGCAGCTAATAATAATTAAAAAAGGTTGTTATAAAAGTGTTAAAATTAAAGAACTAAAATATAATATTTACGGCAAGCCCGGGCATAATGTATATATTTATAACGAAGTTATAAATATATTTAACGAAAACGAACCTAATCAATTTAAATTAATACGATATATTATTATTAAATTATTTAAATTTATTATTACAAGGTGTTAAAAAACGGCTCGTTTGCTTATATAGCTCGCTCGCTTATATAGGACGTTAGGTATTATAACGCGTTAAATAAATAATAAATTTGTTATATTTTTAACGTATTTAAGGTGAAAATTTAGTTTATAATTATTTTATTTTAAGTTAGTATTAAATTTTACACATTAGAGATAATATTAGTTTAAGCGTATTAATCGTAATACCGGGCTTTTAAACTATGTTTGGGAACGTTATATATAAAATATAACTTTTTCAAGCTAAATTTTTAGTTTTGTTTTTTAGTCTAAATAATTAAGGTTATTTTAATTTATTTATAAACCGTTTTATATTATTAATATTAAGAAATTTATAAGCCCAGTTAAAAGGTTAAGAATATAAAAAAGTAGTTCGTTTGCTTTTCTAGCTTGCTCGCCTATATAATACTTTATATTTATTATTATTACTTTATTTAAAAGTTTTTAATATAAATTTCTAGAAATCTATATAAAATAGCATTAAGACGGAATAAAAAATGTCAACTTGTTAGCATGTATTTAAAGCTACAGGTCTCTTTCAAAACCCTTAACTACAGTTGCGCAGCTGCGCCATAGACGCAGCCACAATCTCAAAAAAGGCCTGATCTTGATAAGGTGAGGTAAAGATCGTAGGGAGGACAATCCAAGATTCAGACCCTTGCCATACTGATGGCCTCATGACTTCGTTCACAGTGGTCAAGCATTACCTTACGTCAGACAACTGCCACGGGTCTTTGTTACATGCCAACCGGCATCGACTTCGACCCTACGCCAGTACCCGGGACTTAATGTCATGGAAGGCATTCAAGACCCCATGGAATTGACTGTTCCGTTGTCACAACAGAGATACATGGGCGATTCCCAACTCTCAAGAAAAGATTCCAATGCTAGGCCCTCCCTCCCCATTTTCCACATAGGGCGTGATCTCAAGGGTGCAGTGACAGATACACGGCTATTTGCAGCAATGATTGGTTCTTGGGCAGCCGAGCGCATCCATGTTCTTGTGGTTCAGCCAACGAAGGGAAATGCCACCACCCTCCTTTGCTGATGGAGACATCATATGATCAGTCACGCAATGCCAACAAACCTTGAAGGGCACACCCCGGGGGTTTCATCGTCAAGATTGAGCGAGGTTGGTGCTCCGCCTGAACAGATCAAACTTGTACCGTCGAGTACCCCTGAGAGGGAAGGTCAAGCGCGCGAGAGAGTGGGTCATAGGCTTCGTCAACGTAATGACAACTAAGGGCAGACCTTCGCTCACTACCGCCCCCAAGAAAGATAGACTCATCTATTAGTCAGCAACCGAGGATAGAAAATGGGGGCTGGACACGATTCACGCGTATATAAGCTTTGCCCATTGATGCTGGGTCTTGGTACAACTCAGCATTCACTCCCGCTTAATCCATGCTTATGTCCTGTCTGGTGACTTTCCAGACCACTTATTTCGAACCCGGCTGGGGTTTCATGCCAGAGTACGGCAATAATTTTAACTTCCCATTCTTTGTTCAAAATGGCTTCGATGGCCCCTTCACATCCTGCGGAACAATGGCAGAGGGAGCTCTTTGGCATGGTTGCCTCCCTAAACAACAGTTCTATCGGTTTATAAGGGTGTCTGGGGCAATCTTGTGCTTCAAGCGGCTCTGACGATCAGTTGGTAATCGAAGCTGACGTTCAGCAGCTCGGTGTGTCGTCGGGCCCCCTGAGGGCTCACACCCGCCACGAAACTCAAATGCTAGACGACCTGAAACAGGTGAAAAGTATGGCAAATGGGTCAGCTACCGCAAGAAAGTGTTGCGGAGCCAGAAGGAGGTGATCTTGCCGATAGCTGCCTCGAAAGATCTCAATAGTCATGCGGATCACGTAGTAAGTTCGGCGAATGCTGTCCACTTTACCAGCTCTGACAGGGACCATGCATGTATATACGGCAGACGCATCCATCCCGACGATGGGAGTCCATATTAGCAGGGGTGGCAAGACAGCCGGTATGGGTCTGTGTAAAGGGATTCAGAATCGAGTTCAGCAAAAACGAGTAGGAGGTAGATCATGCCGTCAGAAAGTGCCTTGTATGAAAATGATGAGTCCGACTTAATGACCGCAACTATGAAGTTTGTTGTCCTATCTGCGCTTGACTTTCTGCGCCGTCCAAATACTAGTCAAGAAGCTCCTAGTCGATCTTCTTGGGCTTTCGTTCGGGTTTCCACACCGTGTGAAGAGGCTGAGCTGGGTAGCCTACCCACTGCACCTCAAAATGAAAACAGCCCTTCCGCTCCTTCTCGTGGCGTAGCAATCTGAATACGCGGTACACCTTAGGAAGCTTCATTTTTAGTAAGCAACACTTGATGGCATCGTCCCTTAGATTCCCACTACGAGAACAGGATTTCGTTCGCCTTACACTGAATCTCTTCCCCAGACTCCCAGGCGACTTCACTAGCGGACTCACCGTCCCAATGGGAAACGAACTCGGTCGCTGCTTCTTTATCCTTGGATGCGCGGTGATCCAATAGAACCTTGATCTCGAGCATTTCAGAGTCCCTCTGAAGCTCTCCTGGTGTGATCGTGTGCAAGAACTTAGATGGAAGGTAAGGCTTCTTGCCACAGGAAATGAGGCTGCCCTGGAAAGATTCGTATGTGAAAACGTATAGAGTAAGTTTAACCAAGAATAGAGGAATTCTCAAAGTGTGTCAATTCCTGCTATATTAAGGCGATGGCCTTCCTGCAACTGCATGGGAGATATCAAATTATATATATTCGTTAACAGTGGTATTATTAAGAAGACCATTTACTTATTAATTTATTATTTCCATTATTTATCGTCGGCTCAATAAAGAAAACTATAGAAAAATAGGGACGAATTTTCATATCCTTTCCCACCTCCAATATGGTAGCACCCCTTTTCCGGAGGAAACCTCCGGATTCCTAGATGGAGTAATATGGTCTGGGAATTCGGACACTTCTGTCCATTTTTGATGCCTTCATTCTGCCTCTATCGGGCCTTCAAAGGACAGTTTAGTACGCCCAATCCTACCTTCTAGATCCAAAAACAATGGGGACGAATCTTGCGCGGTCTCTTAGCCCTGCTTGCCATTATAACCTAGCCGATGAGATCTCCATGTACACTTGCCGAACGCTTTCGTTCAAAAGTTTTATAACACCCTTTGGACACAGTTGAAGGCCTTGTGGGTTAAGCGAAAAGAACGGAATTAAGCAACTTTCCAACAGCACCGTTCAAAACCCAGATTCCGAATATCCGTTTGTCAAACAGTCCGAGACTACGAAATCTAAGAGTATCCTCGTTGCAGCTTTATTCGTATATTAATAATTGTTCTTAATGATAATTAAGTATCTTTTTTAAAGTTTTAAAGAATAAATTCTTTATACAAATTAATTATTACCTCTATATTCTCTATCTATTAACGCAATCTACGACCCGATTCCTTCCGACCTTAATCTATTATATCCGATATACCTCTTAATAAAGCTATGATAAACTTCGTTAACGTTTATTACGTTAAATTATTAATAAATAAGGTTTTTTCTAAACCGATTTAAATCGTTTTTTATTAAAAACTGTTACGTTATCTTACGTTTTTATCTAACGCATTATAATTCTTTTATAGAACTTATTTTTCCTTTTAATAAATTTTTATTATTAAAAAATTTTCGGACTCGTTATTTATAAATAACTTCGTAGGACCGTTAATTACCGTATTATTTCTTCTCGATTACGTAATCTTTAAACAATTCTTATAAATAATTTTACTTTAATTAACAATTATATATTTTAACGTATTTTAATTTTGTTATTAATTTTAAACTTTTTCTATATTTAACTTAAAATTTATATATTATCGTAATTTATTATAACAAAATGATCGAATTTTTAAATTAATATTTTAAATAATTTATTTAAAAAGAATTTTTAGCCGATTAATTCAAAATTAATACTTTTACTTAATTATATTAATATAAATTCTATTCTATTTATTCGCTTTTTATTTTACGCCTTTTTCGATTAACGTTTTACACATATAAGCGAAAGACACATATAAGCGAACTACTTTTTTAGCTATTTTAACAACACCTTTTTAATTGCTTATTTCTTAACGATTATGATATAAAACGCCTTATAAAAGAAGCGAAAATAAACTTAGCCATTTAGGTTAAAACACGAGATCCTAAACTTAGTTATAAAAAGCTTAATTTTGCTTATGAAATTCTGTATTTTACTTTAATATATCGTTTTACCGGTAGATACGCCCGAACCGATATTATTTTTCCTTTACAAAAATTAATGCCGACCGAAAAAAAATCGATTATTAACCGAATTTTTAACCTAAATACGTGATTACTTTTTATCCGGCTTTAGGATATTAAAAATATAGTTAATATACTATTGGCCTAGCATATTATAAAACGCGTTAAAATTAATTAGGCGTCGAACTTTATTAAATGGCAAAAAAAACTTTAAACGTATTTAAATCGGAAAATCGATTATTAACGAATTTTATTCGAAAATTTAAAAATAATTTATAAATAATTTAAATTTATTCGGGTTATAATCGCGAAATACGGTATCGTAAAAAAGAATATTTATAACTTTAACGAAACTGAATTTTTAATAAAGCTTTTTATAGTAACGAGTATAATAATTACTAATACCGAAAGACGTAAAAAATTTAAATAAACGTAATAAAGAAATAAAAAATAAGTTATAATTATTTAAGTTATTAATTTTTAAAGTTAGGTTATACCGTTATTTGTTATTATAACGGAAAAGAATTATTTTGGATTTTGGTACCGTAATAACTTATTATTAATAATAAATCAAAAAATTATATTGAATAATAATAATTGAATAATAAATAAATTAAATTTCGAATAAATCCAGTATTTTAATAAGCATATTTAAATACGTACGAAAAGTTCGAAACGTTTTTTTATTTTCGACGGCCATAAAAACCACCATTCAATAAAATTCGAAAAATATTACGTTAATAACAATATTATTACGTTTTATATAGCGGCATATTTTTCGTATCGGTTTTAATTTTTTAATATATTTTATTTTTCTATTTTAAAACGTATTTATTCGTAATATATAAAAAACCTAATACGACGTTATTATATTTACATTGCTAAAAAAGATTTCCTCGCCGGTTTTTACGACGCGTTTTAAGTTATTATAACTTCCGATAATATTAAATCTAAATTCGTAAAGGTTAAGCTTATTTTATTCGATTTTTAATAACGTTCTTTTCGAATTAAAGGTTTCTTTAATTATGTTTACGCCGACCGTTTTCCCGTTAATCTTTGCCGGTTTCATTTTATTTCCCGCGAAAATCTTTAAAAATATTTATAAAGTAATAAAATAAAGATAATATTTATAAAAAGAGATTAAAAATTATTAAAGTAATTTATTAATGAAAATATTTAAATCTGTTAATTTTATAACAAAAGGTTATATATTTTTATTATATAAAGCCGCTTTTTTGCGGAAAAAAAACGTTTAATTACGTAAAACAAATTATATCTTATATAAACGTCGTAAAATTAAAAATAAACGTTTTTAAAAAGGAAGAATATTTATTATATAAAAGGAATAAGCTTTTCTGGCCTAAAAAAAGGGGGTTAATAAAAAAATGCAGTTAATAACAGCTGGAAAAGGTCGTTGTAAAAAGGTTAAAATTAAGGAACGGAAGTATGGCGTCTATAGCAAGCCCGGATATAATACGCGTACTTATAAAGAAGTTATAAATGTGACGGCACTGGCAGCTGGGGCACGTCAGACCCCACTTTTGTATAGCTGATAGTAGCGCAGCCTTTGGCTTATTTAGGTCTGCCGCATAAGTGGCCATTCTTTTTCTTTTTTTTTCCTTTTTTTACTTTGGAATCTTTGTTTATAACTTCTTAATAAACCAGCGTTTTGTTGTATATAATAGCCGTAATATTATTCCAAAGTTATTATTTTTGCTAAACCGAATAATTAATAAATACGGCATCGTTAAATCGGGCGATTAATAAATAAAGTACCTTACTGTTAAGGTATAACGATATAAAATAACGTACAAAATCAAACCTAACGGGTATAAAGATTTGTTTGTTAAAGAAGTTCGGATATATAAAAGACGATATATATCCGGATTTAATCTAAAAACTTATTTACGGAAGTATTAAAATATTAAACCTTAAAACTTAAACTTAACCGACCGGCAGATAATAACATACCGAAAAAAAAAGATTAAAAAAATTCGCGCTTATTTAAAAAAATATTAAAATACCGATTAAACCGAAATCTTTAAAATAAGAATTTTATTTATTAAACCCGACCGACCGGCAGATAATAACATACCGAAAATAAAAAGATTAAGAAAATTTGCGCTTATTTACGAAAGTATTAAAATTTTTAATCCCGATTAACGGCCGTAACTTTTATTACGCGCGTTCGGTTATAATTTAATATGCTGCGTTTACGATTATTTAGGTCCGGTTATATTATTTCGTTAATTGCCGCGTTTTCGATTATACGCGCCCGGCCTTAAAAAACGGTAAACTTAATAATTTGGAAATTTTGATAAAGTAATAACAAAATGTTAAAAATAAAGGTAATAAGGAAAAAACGATACGATCGGTCGGTTAAATAGTTGGTTAATTTTAACTTAAATACTTTTTCCGTTCGTATGCAAGTTTTTAGGAGGGGGTAATATGACGGCATTGGCAGCTAAGGTACGTCAGACTCCACTTTTGTACAGCTGATGGTAACTCAGCTTTTGGCCTATTTAGGTCTGCGGCATAAGTGGCCATATTTTTTCCTTTTTCCTTCTTTTTTTTACCTTGGAATCTTTGTCTATAGCTTGCCAATAAACCAGCGTTGTACTACATATAATGGCCGTAACACTAAATATATCTAGCCAAGAAAAATCCGATTAATTTAAATTAATACGATATATTATTATTAAGTTATTTGAATTTGTTATTACGGAATGCCAAAAAGTGGTTCACTTATATATATTTCTTGCTTATATATATAGGACGTTAATTAAATTATTAATGTATAAAATCTTATTTATATGTATTATTACTTAGAGGTTTTTATTATTTCCGTACAAAAGTACGAAATTACGGATATAATATAAATAGCGAATTATGTTATCCGTAATTTCGTAATAAATAGTTAACAAGTTATAATTAAAATATAATAACCGCAAAATAACGAGGTAATATTAAAGCGTATAAAAGTAATAATAAAAGAAACTATATTAAGCTTTTTTAATTTAACTTTTATTACTTATTTATTACCGTTTTTTTGAACGGAAAAAATTCGTTATAATTTATAAAAATGCAAAGTACTTTAAAATATTGATTTAATATTAAATTATTTTCTTTTCGATACATACCTTTTATAGTAACTAAGTTAATCACTTATTTTTTCAGTTTTATAATATAAATCCTTGAAAACTATTTAAATTTCTAAATACATTAATTTTAAAATAATTTTTAAACCTAATAATCATTTTTATTACTTATTTTTTAAAGGAAAACTAATATATTGTCTTTTGTTATTATATAAAACTTTTCTAAATTCTTTTTTAAAAAAATAGGTTTTTAAAAAGCTTTATTGTTAGGGATTAAAATAAGATATAATTGATGAAGATGAAGAACTAGAACTAGAATACAGAAATCGGCGAGCTGGCTAGCTATATATGGGCCCGCCAAGCATAGCTAGCTACATATGTGGGTCTGCCAAGCCAATAGAGCTTGGAGCACTACATAATTCCTAACATTTGTAAATATTTTCTATTTTTAAAAAATAACCTTTTAAACTATATAAAACCTTTTTAAATTTTAATACTTCTTTTTATAAACCTTAAAGATATTTTTATACAAGGTGAAATCGATTCAAGCCTTATTTTCCAGGCTACGCCAAATTTTTAAAAAATTGTTATATAATATAATTTGTACGATAAATATTATATTTAATCTTCTCGAACTTAATAACTAATTATTAACTTAAATAATTAAGATAAATTAATACCGTAATATTATGCAAGCTCGAATAGGTTCAAGCCTTATTTTCGAAGCTGAGCTATATATACAGAAAATTATTACACGATATAATTTGCACGACAGATACTATACGCAGTATCCCCGAACACGAGTACTAATTAATGATTTTACATACCGTAATTTTATAAAGACTTCCTTTAAAGTCAAATACATAATTACGAATAAGTTTCGATCTTAATAAACCTTATGCTCGCTAGCTTTACGATTCGGCAGGACCAAATAATATAACTCAAAAAATATTAAACTTTCCGCGATAAATCTTAAGAATAAACCTTAAAGACAAACCTTAACGATAAACCTTAACTATGCATAAAAGCTGGCATCTTCTCGAGCCCTCGTCAGTCTTACGACTCGATCGTTCCCACGGCTTTCGAGTTACCCAAGACAGCATGCCGCGCAAGTTCGAATATACAATACTAGTAAACCGTAATTGCAAAAGATATATTATAAAAAGCTTTATTAAAAATTTAATTTTAATAAATTTAGAAATTCTTTTAAAATATTATTTTCCGTAATCCTATTTGAAATAATTTTAAAATATTTACAAAATATATTTAAAATTTTAAATTAAACCCGTTAATAATTACATTTTCGATTTAAATAAGTTTAAAACCTCTTTTACTATTATAAAGTTCGATATTTAATTAAGTTTAATAGGTTCTTTAACGCATTAAATAAGTAATATATTAACTATATTTTTAACGTATTTAAGTTAAAAATTCGATTAATAATCGATTTTTTTAGTCGGCGTTAATTTTCGCAGATTAGAAGTAATATCGGTTTTGGCGTATTTACCGGTAAAACGGTATATTAAGGTAAAAAAGATAGGATTTTATAAATAACATCAATTATTTTATAATTAAATTTTCGATTTTATTTTTGAACTTAAATAATTAAGTTTTTTCAAACCTTTTTTATAAAGCGTTTTATAATGTTAATATTAAAAAATAAATGATTAGAAATAGCGAGTTAAAATAGCTAAAAAGAAAAAGGTCACGCTCGTTTATATCTTACGTTCGTTTATATAGTAGGTTATAATAAATAAGTGCGTTTTAAAGTAAAGATTTAAAATACGTTAAAAAATTAAAACTAATGCGAAAAATACGCGAGTATACAAATCGTAATAACATCGTAATTTACGTAACATTTTTCGAATTTTACTGAATAATAACTTTCGAAACTGCTAAAAATAAAGAAACGTTTCAAACCTTTTATACACTTTCGAATATATTTATTAAAATATTCAGTCTATTTTAAACTTATTTCGTTTATTGTTCAGCTAATATTATTTATTATAACCTTTTAATCAGCTAGTAATAAATTATTATGATATCAAAATCTAAAATATTTTTTTCTCCGTTATAATAGGAAATAACGGCAGAATCTAAACTTAAAAATCAACAACTTAAATAATTGTTCCTTATTTTTTATTCTCTTTATACCTTTATTTAAATTTTTTACGGTTTTTAGTATTAATTATTATCATACCCGTTATTATAAAAAACCTTATTAAAAACTTTGTTTCGTTAAAATTATAAATATTCTTTATTATAATACCGTATTTTATAATAATAACTTAAATAAACTTAAACTATTAACGAAATATTTTTAAATTTTCGCAAAAAATCTGTTAATAATCGATCTTTTAATTCAAACGTATTTAAAAAAGAATTTGCCGTTAAATAAAGTTCGACGTCTAATAAATTCCGATACGTTTTATAACGCGTTAAATAAATAATATATTAACTATATTTAACTTATTAATATCGGACAAAACGTGTTTACGTATTTAGGTTAAAAATCTTTTTAATAATAAATTACTTTTTAATAGTAATTAATTTTTACGAATTAAAAACAATATCGGTTCGAGCGTATCGATTATAATATCGGACTTTTAAAATAATTTCGGCAACATTGTATATTAAACAAAACTTTTTAAAACGAAATTCTTAGTTTTACTTTTTAACTAGAACGGCTAAATTTATTTTTACTTTTTTATAAAACGCTCTATATTATTAATATTAACTAAGTAAATCATTAAAATTAAACAGTTAAAATGCGGACAAAAATGTATCGTTCGTTTATAAACGCCGTTCGCTTATATAAAATGTTATGATGTTATTGTCAGCAGTCACAGTGATCGAATGCAGGAATCTGGCGTAATTGCTCTGTGTTGGTTCTCTAAGTTCTAGAAAAGAACAAATCTAGTCCGTAGGCAATCGCCCTTACATATACGATTGGGTAACAAAGGATCATCAGTGGACAAAGGCTGTCCCAGGCAGCATTCTGCTGCCTAGCC